>OX578142.1:113818064-113840564 GCA_951213105.1 Amaurobius ferox | reverse complement strand
CAGGGAAAATCAAATATGAAGCTGGACCCGTGATAAATGTTTGTAGGGCCCACAATTTGCATAGGCGGCCCTGTTGAGAACACTGTCTTTAATGAGGTGTTATAACAAAATATTAGTTAATGATAATTGTTAATTCATAATATTTCTTAAGCGTGATCTCCTAGGGAGGAGGTTAGTGAACGTAACGACCATGGGCAGAACCCCTGGTTAATCATACATATAAAAGAAAATATTCGAATATAATCGATGAAAAATGGGTTTTCAGATTTTTGATAATACCATTTTTGTGCAGCTATTGTGGAAAGCTAATTCTCGTATAGAAAATAATTTTGTGATAAACGGAACAAAAGTATACGATAAACTGAACAAAAATATGCTTGGCATCTGGCATTTATTATGAGAATTGTGATAATTATTTTCTACTTTGCCGTTCGTAAATGACGCGAGAAATGAAAGAAGGCAATAAAATAACCAAATTTATCTTTAGGTCAAGAGATATCTTTCGTTTGGTAATTTGTAAAATTCATATAAATAAAAACAGTCCTATAATTCATGATTCCTTGACACATAAATCTTGAAAAAATATTAATATGATACAGTTTTGTCCATTTTGCATCAGTTTGAAAGGAACTTATTATTATAAACACATATATTTGAATCTGTAATTCAAATTTTACTGAAAACTGTTTTTCGATTTTTTAACTGCTTCATTCCAAACTTTTTAACATTATTATTTTGTATAGCTTTAATCATACTTCAGAAGAAATGTTGAATCTTAATTTAATAAATTGTTACTCACCGTTCTACAATCCAGACACACGTAAAATTAAAACTGAGTTCAGATTTTTAGCCACATTTTTCGTGTCGCGTCAGGATTTTAAAATTTGATTATCTTGAATATCATATTCATATGCATATATCATATTCATATCTTATTCATATGCATATATCATATTCATGTCTTATTCATATGCATATTGAATTCATATGCTGTCGCGATGTCAGCTATATACTCTAGACAGCTTTTTACACCAAAATGCTAAAATTTTACAGTTATTAGTCAACAATAAAATATGTAGAAGATATCTAAAGTCCTATATGTTTTTACAAATGTAAAGATGTGTTGGGGCTGTTATATTCTCAGTTTCGGCGCATTCCTAGTAGAACAATGTATTTCCCCCATTTGCCAAAAAAATATTATGAAATATGGTAACTCAGAATTACAGAGTTAATATTTTAACGCTCTAGGGGTATCCGCTCTCTGCTCGCTACGCTTCGCCAACCCTCATAACTCACTTTGCGAGTTAGGAGGCTTTCCTTTCCACTCGTTGACACTCGCTGATACTCGCTGAGCTCGCTCTTTGCGGACTGTTTCAAACCAAACTAAAGTTTAAATCGAAAAACTATTTTCCTACAAATGTACCAAATTTCATACTTTTGTGTGCTATAGTTTTTACGGAACGAGACAGAGAACCTCGGGAGACGCGTTCATGCAGAAGAATATTTTTCACTTCAGAAATACCTAACAAGTAGAATAACTCACAAACTACACTGAAATTAACAAAAAAGGCTCAGTCTTTCAAAAATTTAACTATGTAGGTACATGCCTACAAACATTCGTGGTCTTGCTATTATTAGGTCCAGAACGCGAACCCGCAGCTCAAATATTCTGTCTTTGATTTGGCATTAAATATTTCTCAAACTTTAAATCGAAAATTTGTTTATTTCAGTATGTTCCCCTAACATTTCTCTACAAATTTACCACATTTTGTATTTTTGTATGTTATATTTTTGCGGTACGAGACAGAAAATCTAGAGGAACGCAAAGTCTAACAGCGGCGTCAGCTTTTTTTTAATATATAGAGATTTCTTGATGCATATTTGAAATTAACAACCATTTTTTGTTCACTGTACAACCAACCAAACTCAACTTTTGCGTGTTACAAGCACAGCATTTTAAATTGACCTATAACTTCCGTGAGTCACGGAAAAGTTTAATCACCCGAAACAAGATCTTTCAGACTATAGACAAAAGAAAATAATTTTGAAAATAAAGTGACAACTTTTACACGCCATAAAAGTTCCTTCCCGGTCGTCCATCTCGCTGCTCTAAGTCCTCTGGACGAGCCGGACGGCCTGGGGCTTTCACGCCATAAAAGTTTTAGCAAAAGTTAGATACAGGGCTCCTAGGGAAGTCCTTAAACACTCCAATAACTTTGTAAGGAGCAGTTCATAAGTGTACACATTAGGTCAATCTATAATAAATGTGACCCTTTCCGATAGAATAAAAGTGATTGCAGCGTTCCTTTCGGAAAAGTTAAAATAACAAGATTATCTAATTAAGTAGAAATCAACACAGGAGCGCACTAAACGAATATAAGGAAGGCAAAAGTTGTATCATCAGAGACTGTAACAGGATGACACTTGCAATGCTTGTCCTATTATTCTCGAATTCAATTATATATTATTCTCGGATATTATTCTTGGTAATATTATTCTCGGATTCAAATGTGCATTGTTGTTGACGGAGAGCAACAATGAAACATTTGAACAACAACATTTTGAACAGGCTGTACATTAGATTCCTGTGCATTCCTCAGTTGTTACTTTCCGTATATACATAGTATAATGTACAGGGGAAATATTGTGACAGCATCGAAAATTCGAAAGAGTTTTCAATGAAAGAGCACATATCAAGCAACCCTAAACTCGAATCGAACGTTTTTGAGGTGATGTGTGTGTGTGTCTGTGTGCGTGTGATTTTGAGTGTGCGTGTTTAGGTGTGCGTGTGTATGCGTGTGGAAACGATATCTCATGAACGAATGCAGCGCTTCGAACAAAATTTGGTGCAAATATTACTATCGATGAATACTGGAACCCTATTGATCTTAAATGTAATCGAATGTTCGAAATACCCCCCTCACACACACACACACCACGGTTATCTTACACCTTTCTGGTAGGTCGGACGGTCTGGGTCTCAACAACAACACACACACACCTCCTCTAGATATTTGAATGAAATTTTGAAAAAAATAGTGAGAAATCAGAACCTTCAACAATGTCACATAAATGGCAATTTCTTATGTAACTTTTCATTGGAAACGAATGATATAAACTTTAGAACGCTAGCATGTACCATTCTCGAAATATAGGACGTTTTTCAAATACATTCATCAAAAAACTTAGATAAAATTTTTAAAAAAGTATTAACTATTTTGAAATATATTCATTTTTCATATGCAATATTATAAGACAAGTTTATTAACATCATTCTCCTGTATCTAGTTTGTTCCATTCACGGGAGAAGATATCTTGAGTAATAGTTTTGTATTTTGACGCCCAACAATACTCCAATAGTCATTTATTTATATATAAGAAAAGACATTTCCTTCATTTGTCTGTAACGCTGGGCGATGAGTTTGACACACTTGACGAAATATCGTCAACTTGGCGACTTTTCTATCATGGTATTAATTGACCAAAATATCGTCAAAATTTCAAAAATGACGTTAAATTAACAAAAATAACGCCAAATTGATGAATTAATTATTAAAATATATTTTTATAGGGACTGTATTTCTTATTGGGGATGCTATCAACATTGATAATTGTCCAGTTACAGTTGCGCAAATTATTAGCAATTGGGTACTTCAAAATAGTTTTACATGTTGTCATCCGGAAAATCGCCGAACGTACAATTTAGCTTTAAAAGCATTCTGCCGAGGATCTTATACATCATTTTTTCACTGCGAAAAATGTAAATTCGTTGCATTATCTAGAGAAAGTCATGGGTTGCCCAAATGAGATTTTTTTATTTTAACGTTCCTGAATAGACCAGAAATTCGCCAATAACCCTTTTGTGCGAAATAAATAAATGCCTTTGTAACAGATTTTATTGTCGATTCCTACTAATTAGACAGTGATCTACTACTCTGTAATCAGCTTTTACCGTTTATCTCGGTTTGTTGCCGAGTCTGTTATCCTATTACTTTCCTTATATACATAATGTATAAAGAAAATATTGTGACGGGATCGAAAATTCGAATTCGAGTTTTCGACGGGAGAGCACGTTTCAAGCATCCCTGATCACGAATCAAACATTTTTGAAGTGATGTCTGTGTGTGTGTGTGTGTGTGTGTCAGTGAGTCTGTGGAGACGATAACTGACGAACGAATGGACCCATTCGAACGAAATTTGATACAAAAATCACTATCCGTAAACACTGGAAGCCTATTGTTTTTATACGCAATCGAATGTTCAGAACCCTCCTAAATTTTTGAGTGAAATTTTGAAAAAATCGTCAAAAAATCAAAACCGCTAATAAAATTAAACAAATAGACATTTCTTATGTAATTTTTCATTAGAAAACGATTGACATAAATTTTAGAACGCCAACATGAACCGTTCTCGGGATATTGCACATTTTTCAAAAAAATTATCAAAAAGTCATATAAAATAAAAAAAAAGATTTCCTATTGAGAAACATGTTCACTTTTCATATGTAATACCATGCGATAAATTGGGTGACATCATTCTCGCGGATCTAGCTCGTTCCATTCATGAAAAAAGATACTTCGAGTAATACTTTTGTATTTGATCGCCGATAGTCATTTATCTGCTGTAAGAATAACTTATTTCTTCGTCTATAACGCTTGGCGATATTTTTGCGACGAATTTGGCGGAATGTCGCCAACTTGGCGAATTTTTGAAATGTTGCCAAATTAACGAAAATCTCGCCAAATGGATAAAAGTGACGCTAAATCAATGAAAATGACGACTAATTGTGGAAAATTCAATATCTTGAAAAGAATATAAGTATCTACTATAAGAAAAACCTATTTTTTTTACTGTAAATGTAATAAATTCTTTACATTGTATAAGGAAAGTCATGTGTTGCCCACATCAGATTTTTTTTTATTTTCCACTAGGGGCACTGCAATCTTTTTCATTCAATCGGGCATGGTCACTTTACTATTGATTGCCCTAACGCGTCTGTATACTCATAGACCTTTCCTAACAAAGTTCTAGGATACTTTAGGACCTTCCTAGGAACCCTGTAAATTTTATTCGTTAATTAAATATGAATTTATCAAAATATATAATCATAAAGCATTTTTCATGAGTCTAAAAATTAATTTAGATTTTATTGTATTTTTAAAAGATTTAGTGTATAACGTCGATTTCCCATTTGATTTGTGTACTTACTATTCGAATTCTTGATCTGTTATCTCATTTATATATGAAAAATAAACATTTTGCATACTTTTTTTTTTTTGTTGTTGTTGTTGTTCAAATTGCATTCATATAGTGGCCAAGATCCATTTGTAATTTGTGTACCAAATTTCGTTCGAAATGCTCCCTCCATTCGTTAGTGAGATATCGTCTCTACAGACTCATGGACACATACATCACCTCAAAACCGATCTATCCCGGTTGCGGGATACTTGAAGCTTGTTTTTCCGTCGAAAACTCGAATTCGAATTTTCGACCCCGTCACAATGCTTTCCTTATACATTATACTATGTATATATTAGTATAATATATACACAGTAAGTAATATATACGCAGTATATATTAGTATAACTAATATATACTGTATATATATTAGTATAACTAATATATACTGTGTATATTTGTATAAAGTAATTGTACAATGTCCATTATAAAAGATTTCGGTTTTCTTTGAAAATATATAGATGCAGATGCATTAATCCGTTATTTGTCAAGAGTGTTGAAAATATATCTTCAATAAATTAATTACTTTTATGAATCGCAGTGTAAAATAATTTTGTTTTTATTTTATTCCTCATTTTATCATGCCATTAAAGAGATTAAAGTTATTTACTTTAATTCAAGAATTCTTTGCACGAAACTCATTAGTGACCTCCACTTTTTCTAGAATTAGTTTAGTCTGTTTAATATTAATGTTCTCGACAAAACCTTCCAAAATCTCTCCTTCAAAATAGAACAAAAAATCCTTCTTTGTATAAAGTTTTATTCTTCATATATGATTCTCGCTTTAAAAGGAATAAGTTATTTTTTCCGGTGAATGAAGTTTAATAATATATTAAACTATTCATAAATATACAAAATTAAAAAAGATCCAAAATCTAAATTTTCAAAAGATTAACGTTGGCAACAAATTTAATGCCAGACTATTCATAATAAAAACTGAGTTTACATTGGGATCAAATTAAAGTAATTAGTGAAAATTAAGTAATGAGAAAAATCAAGGGTTTCTTAAGTATTTAAATTTACAACTTAACTAACAGCACCTGTAATAAACAAGAAAATTGAACCAATTAAGTAAAGAACTCATTCTGCAGTGTATAAGGATAACAGCCGCCCAGGCGGTGAAGTGGATACGTCTTCGGCTGCTGTCTTGAGGGCTCGGGTTCGAATCCCGAATAAGGCATGGATGTTTCTTGAGGATAAAGTCAGTCTTCCGCCTTCTGGGTCCTCGTCAAAATGTGAAGCTGCACCCCCTCCGACCTTCGTCAGTGATGCGTTCTTGCAATAAACTTTGTTCTCTCGTCTTGTGTCTTTCTTCGTTCTTTCCTACATCGACTCCGCCGAAACAGGAGGTCATCAGTAACAACAACAACAACATAAGGATAACATCCCGCAAGATGGAAGAATAACATATCTCAGAATTGCAGGATAATAGATAGCAAAATAGCATCCTCTTCAACTTAACTCTTCGTAAATTGAAAACTGCAGGCAGAAGTCATAAGGTTATAAGGTAAATACAAATTCCGTGATTATAGTAGCCGTTAGTCATCCATACTTCATATAACCAGTAGAATGAAGTCTATAAGAAATCATTTTATATAACCACAGCATATAGTTAAACATTCTGATGTTGGCAGTACATGAGTTTCCCTATGTAATGCAATTAATTTACTTCTTTCGCATAGAAAAACTGATGTATAAAATGTTTATAACATATAATTGCACATTTGGCGCTTTTAAACTTATATTTCGCGCATTTTTAATTACACAATTATTAATATTGTTAAAATCCGCAAAGCAACATAGTTCATATTTTCAAATATTTTAACTAATTCATCGATTTGACGTCATTCCCTGTAATTTAGCGTAACTTTTGAAATGTTGACTATATTTTCGTCAATCTGGTGCGACATATCGCCAAGTTATCGATATTTTGCTAAAAGAGTCCCTAAGTTCGCTAACTTTATCGTCAAGCATTACACAGAGACGGAGAAAAAGCTTTTTTTTTATACATAAATGACTATTGGCGAATTATTGGTCGCAAAGAAATACAAAACTATTCCACAAGTATCATCTCTCGGGAATGGAACGAACTACATTCACAAGAATGATGTTAAATTTGTCACGTGATATAGTATGAAAGTGAACATATTTGACAATAGTTAGTATTTTTTTTTATCGAATATTTTTGATATATTTATAAAAAAAAAGTGTAATATCTTAAGAACAGTCCTTGCTTGCATTTTAAAATGTATAACATTCGTTTTCCAATGAGAAATTATATAAGAAATGATTATTTATGTAACATCATTAAAAAGTTTTTTAATAACTTTTTCAAAATTTCATTCGAAAATTTGGGAGCCTTTCGAGCATTCGATTACGTTTAAAAACTATAGGCTTCCAGTATTCATGGATTTTAATCTTTATACCAAATTTTGTTCCAATCGCTCCGTTTGTTCGTGAGATATCGTCTCCACAGACTTACACACATACACACACACACACAGACATCACCTCAGAAACGTTTGTTTCGTGTTCAGCGATTCTTGAAACGTGCTCTTCCGTTGAAAACTCGAATTCGAATTTTTGACCCCGTCACAATACTTACCTCATACATTATACTATGTATATAAGTGAAGTAAAGAGAGACTTAACTACTTTAGGAGTTTCATATTTCAATTCGCATCAAAGAAAGACCTAAAGTAGCTGCTCAAAGTGGCCTCCGAGTGCGCCGTTGCACAGCCGACACCAGCGAATAAAAAACTGTCGCACCCTGGTGTGGTGTTGATCTTGCCCGCAGCAATAACGATTCTAATGACGAGATCTTTCAGGGAGTCCACAGATGTCTCGTACACCAATGTTTCATGTACCCCCCAGAATAAGAAGTCGTAGAGTAAAAGCGTAGATAGATATCACGATAAAATATTATGATTCTCACAATTACATATATACTTGATCCATTTGCATAACCTCCCAAAAAATAACGTAATTTAGTTAATACCATATGCAATTGACAAGCTTTCGGTGTTATGGTCTCATAATTTCCTTGCATACAACCTAAATATGGTGCAGTTTCCCTTAGATGGTTCTCCATAAAATTGCATTCACCTTGACAGTTTGGGCGCATTTTATTCTTGTTTAATAAAATATGCCCCCTCCCTATCTTTATTGAATTACATTTTAGAATGTACTCCTAATTATTTAGATTTAAATAAACTTCATGAAAATAATCTCCCATCTTATTAAAACGCAGTTGGCCTATTTCTTTGAAAAAAAAATTATTAAATAAACAAATAATTTTCCTTTATTTAACATTATGATGTGATTCTACTTAAATTAACATGCAAGTGAAAATCATGTAGTTGATGCACATTTTAAAGAAACTGGATTTTATGAATATTCGCCAATTTTATTCACTCCGAAGTTTCGCATAATAATCACGGCCCTCCAAATGTTGTTGGCCAAAATCCTAGAACATATTGAAATTGCTTTTCAATGTGAAAGTGAAACAAGTAAGATCAATCATGCTTAAAGCATTGATTATGAAACACTTTCCAACTTCAATGCAATTTTATTTAAACAAGTCTAAAATGCAATACATTCCTCGGTAATATTTTGAAACTTATCACAATACTCCATTAATTTATTATATTTGAAAACTTAAACCTTCATCGAAAAAAATGAACTTCATTCAAATGACGGCATTGAAATATAAATTGCTTGATTTAAACATCTCTAAAATATTATACATTCCTCGGTAATAGTTTTAGAAATATCATAATACTACGATAATTTATTATATTTGAAAACTTCATCGAAAACAACTGAAATTAATTCAAGTGACGTCATAGAAAAAATAACACGCCTGGATCTCTCTATAAAAACAGGATTTCATTCATAACTTTCTCCCATTCATTTCATTCATCACAATACTATAATAATTTATTTTATTTAGACATTTTATTTAAGACCATGGAGCTACAAATAATTAAACTCTATGCTTAAAACTTCATCGAAAAAAATCGTCCTTCTGTTTCTAAAAGCAATTAATATTTCATTCATATCAGCCATGCAGACTCCATGGACTAAATTATTTTGTGTTAAAAAAATACAGGAATTCTAATACAACTCATTCTACATATTTTGCTGTTTACATTTTACATAGGTGAAAAATAGGCTTAGTTGTAGAAATAATCAAATTTAAATGAGCATTTAAACTCAAATATATTGCCATTGCGTTGTTTCAGTATGTAGATGCACAGAATTTAAGCAAAAATAAAGTAGTTTTAGGACGGATACAACACTCAATATGAATTAAAAAGAACTTTAAAAAATCACGATTTTGAAACAAGATGGATGCCATATATCATTTTGAAGTGGGTCATGTGAGCGTTTCATATCTTGGTCACGTGATCGTTTCATGTAAGAGGTGTAATTATTATTTTAATTTTTATTTAAAAAACTACTGCATATATTTCGCTGAATTTTTTTTATATATTTTATGGAACAATTTAAATATTACCTAAAATTTTCGAAGCAATTTGTGAATTTTAAATCCGCTTAAAAAATGTTTGAAAAATTAGGTCCCATAGGGCTCAATGTATTTCATTTTTTCAACCCGGGATCGATCCAAAACTAATTGGGTGATATTATTCATTTATATTCCCATAGGTCCTACAGACCGTCTGAACAACATAGTAAAATTTCATTTTGATTAAGTCATTTGTACGGCAGTTATCGTGCTAACGGACAGACAAACAGACAGAATGAACAAAGTCATAAACACTTTTCAACTTTGTTGTAAAGTGTTAAAAAGCTTAAGCGCACAAAGGCCAATTGAATGTAACCACCTAAGCTTGAGAGATATCCCAGTTGTTTATATCAGTGGTCCAGCCATGACAACGTACCTGACAGGAGTCTTGCATCCTTTTAACACTTCCGCAGCATGAGCATCTGGGAATTTATATTAAAATTTTTCTGGGTGAAAGACAAATACCTGCATCAAAATAGCCGGAAATATTTATTATAAACTGAAGTCGCTCTCATTCGATATAGAAGGAAATATTTATAGCAGAGATGGGTGAATATTACTTTTCTCAAATTTGACTATTGTACTCGAATATTAGCCAGATCTTGAGTATTGAGATACTTCAAATATTGAAATACCTCGAAAAGCTACTGAAACGATTTGTTATAACCCCAGAGTTAGGCTCATAATATGACGGAACGGGGAAGTGTGCAGCATTTCGAAAATTCAACTTGTACGGGAAAAGTTGTACTGAAAATACTGAACTTCGGAATGTTGTACTGAAAATACTGAACTTCGGAATGTTGTACAGAAAATACTGAACTTCGGAATGTTGTACAGAAAATACTGAACTTCGGAATGTCGTATGAACTCTGTTCGAAATGAACTTCGGAATGTCGTATGAACTTCGTCCGAAATGAACTTTGGAATGTCGCATGAACTTCGTTCGAAATGAACTTCGGAATGTCGCATGAACTCCGTTCGAAATGAACTTTGGAATGTCGCATGAACATCATTCGAAATGAACTTCGGAATGTCGCATGAACTTTGTTCGAAATGAACTTCGGAATACTGTACTGAAAATACTCAACTTCGGAATGTCGTATGAACTTCGTTCGAAATGAGTTTCGAAATGTCGCATGAACTTCGTTCGAAATGAACTTTGGAATATTGTACTGAAAATACTGAACTTCGGAATATCGCATGAACTTTGTTCGAAATGAACTTCGGAATATTGTACTGAAAATACTGAACTTCGGAATGTCGTATGAACTTCGTTCGAAATGAACTTCGAAATGTCGCATGAACTTCGTTCGAAATGAACTTCGGAATGTCGCATGAACTCCGTTCGAAATGAACTTTGGAATGTCGCATGAACATCATTCGAAATGAACTTCGGAATGTCGCTTGAACTTTGTTCGAAATGAACTTCGGAATGTCGTATGAACTTCGTTCGAAATGAACTTCGAAATGTCGCATTAACTTCGTTCGAATGAACTTCGGAATGTCGCATGAACTCCGTTCGAAATGAACTTCGGAATGTCGCATGAACTTTGTTCGAAATGAACTTCGGTATGTCGCATGAACTTCGTTCGAAATGTTGTATGAACTTCATTCGAAATGAACTTTAGAATGTCGCATGAACTTCGTTCGAAATGAACTTCGGAATGTTGTATGAACTTCGTTCGAAATGAACTTCGGAATGTCGCAGGAACTTTGTTCGAAATGAACTTCGGAATGTCGCATGAACTTCGTTCGAATGAACTTCGGAATGTCTCATGAACTCCGTTCTAAATGAACTTTGGAATGTCGCATGAACTTCATTCGAAATGAACTTCGGAATGTCGCATGAACTTTGTTCGAAATGAACTTCGGAATGTCGCATGAACTTCGTTCGAAATGAACTTCGGAATGTCGCATGAACTTCGGAATGTCGCATGAACTTCGTTCGAAATGTTGTATGAGCTTCATTCGAAATGAACTTTAGAATGTCGCATGAACTTCGTTCGAAATGAACTTCGGAATGTCGCATGAACTTCGTTCGAAATGAACTTCGGAATGTTGTATGAACTTCGTTCGAAATGAACTTCGGAATGTCGCAGGAACTTTGTTCGAAATGAACTTCGGAATGTCGCATGAACTTCGTTCGAAATGAACTTTGGAATGCCGTATAGAAATAGAGGCGCATTTCTGGAGATCGAACATTTCCTTATTCAGTAGGAAAACCACAGTTTATAAATCCGATCTATGATAGTGTTAAATATATTACACAGGAGCGGGTTGTTTTCGCTTCTCGAACCCAGCATGATGAGATATTGTGCTTCTCTCATGAATCATCTGATGCAGCAGAAACAAGTAGTTGGAGGATCACAACAAATATTTTTAACAGGTGGGTTTTCCAATTCAGACTTTTACAATATAATTTCGGATCCATTAATTCCGATTTAGGCCCGAAAGACCGTAAACGTTTTATAAGCTCGACATATTTAGCGTCAACTGATTCCGCAGACGATTTACATCGAATTAACTTTCGATTAAATCACGTGGAAATTCTCTAGTTTGCGACACATATAAATAAATAACATTAAAAAAAATTCTCATCAATATATTATTCCATATAAAATTTCTTAAAAGCAAATCAACAATTTCAAAATAAATCTCAACTTGATCAACATATTACTTCTAAAATTAAAATTAGCCTTTTCGTTCAAAGTAACATGGTCATTAAATGAAAAGTACTATTTGAAAGTAATATTTTGTATTTACCTTCTAACGATTTTACAATTTCATTGCCTTCAATCCATCTCTCTCATACAGATTGTTTTTAGGTTTTCATTTTAATGGTTTCCATTCTCTTAAATTTTATCTATCTTTAATTGAATTCTTTTAGCTATATATATATATATATGCAATATTTTAAATATTCCATACTGATAGTAAGTACATTAGTAAGCTCATAACAAGCACACTGAAATGTAAACACTTAATAATATCTCACTGTGTGTGAGACTGTACTGGATGTTGTGCTCCTGAATTCAGAGCCAGGCTTCTGGATATACTGGCTGTAGGGGAAGCGCTGTTTCATTCCATGGTGTATATTAGGGACTACTTGAAATCTTTGTGTTTACTAATGCTTTGTGTTTTCTTTGCTCTTCTAAAATCACCATGTCTACCAGGACACCTGTGAGGTACGTCCGCGGTTAGTCTTAGGTAGTCCACGCTGACTCTTTCCAAAGGACTCTTGGATATTGGGACTCTTTGAAGAGGTGCTATGGAGAACTTAGCATGCTCTCTTTCGGCAATACATTAGTGGCAATTTGAGATGAAGGATGATATACTTGTTTTAAGATTTGGCACAATTTTTTTATTTTGCATTTTTAACATAGTTTTAGTTAAGATATATACTGTACACTTAGATGGTTTGGTTAGATTAGCTCTTTATACTCTGTACAAATATACAATGAAATGTATCAACACGGAGCTCCGTATCTTAGTTTATAGGCGTCGACAGAATACCGTACATGAGGGATCGACGGTCGAAAGGTATGTTAACAGCGCTGAGTTTCATTTTCCAATATAACCCTTTAGAGAATCAACGTAATTGTTAAGACAACGGGGGTTTGTGACCACTAGTCCCCCTTACCTAGGTCACAAAATAAATTAATTAGTGCATTCATCTCTAGACAGAGAGGAATGTGAGTTCAATCCTCACTGAAGCCAAACATTATAAAATAACTTCTGATAATACAACGCAAACTATAACTACATTAAACTGCAGTTAGTTTTCTAAACTGCGTACACAGAATACCGAACCACTGATAAAATTTGTGCTCAGGAATTTACATTTTGGTCATAGGAGAGTAGATTTTGGCTTTTTGTGATTTCCTAAACTGTTTTATAACACTAGAAATCTCTGCCTCCTTCTCGATACGCTTCGCCAACCCCCGTAACTCGGTCCGCGAGCTATTTTAAACCAAACGGAAGTTTACATGGGTAAACAGTTTACTTCATCGTATTACCTTATTATTTCTCTGTAAATATACCAAATTTCATATTTTTGTCTGCTATAATTTTTCCAGTACGAGACAGAGAAAATCTATAGACGTGCCTATACGAAAGAACATTTTCCACTTCAGAAGTGCATAAAAAGTGAAATATCTCATGAACTACATCAAAGTAAAAAAGCTCCGTCCTGCAAAAATTCAACTATGTAGGTACTTGCCTGCAAAAATTCGTTGGACGCGAACTCGCAGCTCAAATATTTTGGCTTTGACTTTGACGTGAAATATTTCTTAAACTGCAGGAGCATGGATTAACAACGGTATTACGAAAAACGGGATTATTTCAGCGAATTCTCCAAACCTTCCTCCACAAGTGTACCAAATTTTATATTTTTGTATACTATAGTTTTTGCGGTACGAAAGAGAGAAACTCGAAGACCGAAAAATTTCTCAAAACAGCTGCATCGTCAGCTACTTTTTTCTAATATAGAGAGACTCGTAACAGAAACCTTTCTGTAATCGTCTCAAACATTCTTGCATCCCATGGATGTCTGCAGATCGCAGACGTCACTCTGCGTGATTTACACTTACACACAGAATTTAAATAAGTGCCTGCGAGCAAGCAAGATAAATGAAAGTACAGAGCAAATTAATCCCCATTCTTATTTGCCGTGTATATTTTACAGCCACTGACATTTCTCTTACAAGCAAGCATTCCTTAGCACATATCTCCTCCTACGGTACTTCATCATATGACAGTGAAAGATGAGTTCAGATAAGACGACAGAAACCAGATACATAGCGAACCAGTTCAGACCGTTAAGCGCCGATGACACATTTCCAAATGAATGGTGATTTATGGCATTTTTTCCAGACCAGTCTTTGCCAAAATAAAACATAGTGTCGACCATTTAATAATAATTCTACGCAAAAAAATATCCTGTTGATGTCGTTCCTTCACATTGTTCATCGAGCACTAAATCGTGCGTGAAGGGCTGATGATAAGAACGATACATCCTACCAGGTTGAACCATTTACAGGTACATAAATGTATCATTTATTTGCAGCTGACGCAATAACAAAGTAGGTTTGACAGGGTGGTTTATTAGAAATGGGTGTGTAGAAAATATTTGCTCACATATCTGCAATTCATCTTCATTCTGCAAATTGCCCTGAATTTGCAACGTAATGTTTACTTGCATTAATGGTTACTCCATTGAGCAGCGCGTGAAACCTCGACCTGCCTTATGGAAAGGAATTGAAGATAATGGAAACATTTCCAAAAACAATGTTATCTTGACATATTTTTCTACGTCTTTTATCATTGCGCTCACGTGTCGGTTTTTCGGAAATGTTGAAACGGGTCTGTCAAAGATGAATGATTTATTTGACAACCGACGCGTCTTTGTGAAAGCTTCATACTAATTGAAATAGATGATTATCTACATTTTTTTTCAAACCAAGTTTTCTATGACTAGAATTTTTAAGCAATAAGAAAAATGAATGAGAGGTATTTTCCACCATTGATGAATGGGCTTTAATCCATGATCATTCATTTGTCTATCTGTTGCCAGCAATGATGAAAGATGGCAATAATCACGTTTAACACGATCTACACTTCCTCACTACTTGCACTAAAGCTTGCATGTTTATTCATATGCATTTAATATGTATGTATGAGTAAATCGATGAATGAATGTATTTGTATTTGTTATTTTTATTAATATTGCTTTTGTTGTTATTCAGCAGGAAATACTTGTATTATGAACCCAAAATTACCATTTTGGTCATGATACTCCAGTAATAATCAGGAGCTCTGATGAGAGCTCTGATGAGAGCTCTGATAAGATAATATGATAAGAGCTCTATTGCTCTGATGTGCGTGGTAAAATTGCGTAACCAATCACGTGGTTGATGTCGAAAGCGCATTAAATTCGAATCCTTCCTTCAATCGCATGCTGGAGCTACCTCGTGAAAAGCAGGGAAGATATTTTTCACAATGAAAATATAATTAAGAGAGCGAATAATAATCAGAAGAAGGAGCGAAAAAATCTTTGTATTCTTCCAATGTCACCAATGTAGCGTGAATGCAAAATTGTAAATTTAGCAGTGCCTAGGTTCGATCCAAAAGCCAAAGCATGGTAAGCGAGCATTATAGAGTTGAGTTAAAGATATCTCCTGGTCAAATACTACCTTATGAAATTTGCCTAAGTGGCCATAACAAAACACAGCTCTTCACAAAACTTAAACCTGCTCTTAGAACAGTAAACTAAGTAAGCGCAGTGCTGAATATTTAGAAATGAATATTTTCGTAATATTGAATGTTTATTTCTTTGGAAGTTCATCATATTATTTATTTAGCAAAAACTATATCATGCATTATTGTATATAATAAAAAATTTTGTAAAACACCCGATATCAATCTCTATCAAAATGGCTTTATAATTTACCCTATAAACGACTCATTTAATCAGCCTGGTGACAATTATTTAATTCGTATAACCGCATTTATTACATAGTTCAATGGAATTAGTAGACAGAATTTAACTCTGGGGGAGGAGGACCCATGAATCGAATACACAAGTAAATTATAAGAATACATAAGAAAAGCTACATTTTAATAAGTAAATTAGGTCCCTAAGTGGGCAGGTTTTCCTGATCCCCTTTTTTTAACTGCTGTATGGAATCAAATCTTATCTGCTGAGTTACCATCTCAGGTAAAACAGTACGTATTAACAGAGACCTGTGATGCATTTTCATATTTTTCAGTTTGCCTTAGGAAATCTTCCTGAAGCTTTCCTTCCTTTCTGACAGGGACAGGTTTGTCTCTTGCCCACAATGTCTCCTCTTTTCTAATCTGTATTAAATTATAAAAATCTGACGTCTCCAACATATGACTTTTTCCTAAAATGAACAACATTTTATAATCAGGAAATACAAAAAATAGCTATTTCTTATATCTAGCAGAAAATTAATAGGCTAATTTTTACAATCGATTAAAATAAGCAAACTAAATTTAATGGAAATTGCTTAATTCTTTCAGCAAACATCCTGTCCTTGTTGGAAAAATACAATTTCTTATAGCTCTAGAACGTATCGTAATAACTCCTGACATACTTTAATAAACTTGCAGCTCAAATGATTTATGAAGGATTTACTCATCTGATAATAATGATTACATTTTTTTTATTTCACTTTAGATCAAAAACTTGCAATATCTCGAAAATTTAACATTTAAATAAGAATTTAAATGAAATATCTGTTTGGTTAGGAATATTAAACATAATTATGTGTTATATTTACTTCGAGTTTTGAAAAAAAATCGAAAAGAAGAGAGCATATCTCTCATTCGACCGCACTAAATATAAGTAGACCACTTACGTTTACTGATTAAAATAATCGTATCCAGTTTCATCTGCCTGGATTAATTTTTCGAGATATATCGTGGCCCATAAACATCATTAAAAAATGTTTAGTTATTATTTAGGATTCCTAAGGATCCTTAGGATAAAAAGATTTCCAGACACATGCAACCATGCATCTTTCCCGTACCAATAAGTACAATCCACGCACTGATGAAGAAAACCCATTTCATGTTTTCGAAACAATCGTATATTTTATACACTTTATCTGCGCAGCGTTTTACGTTATGATCTATTTATTAATTGCTTGTCGGCAAAATCACGCTCTGTATTTGCATATATTAGTGAATAAAGGCTCTAAAAACTTACTGCATGAAGAAATTTTGTGAGTCGATTAGCTTAAACGCTTCTGAATGCAACTGACTTTCGCAAATAAATATGCCACCCATGCTTATTTGCGAATGCCACCATACCACCCATGCTTATTTGCGAATGCCACCCATGTCACCATGCTTTATTACTCACTCATACTTCAAAAACTCACACAGAAACCAAATATTTCATTCCCTTTTACAACACGAGTTGAAACATTTGGATAAAAACAGCGGTCGATCCTTTTTATTCTTAAAACGTCCTGTTGGAATAAAACGGGTAATTTATTAAATCGGTTTCACCTTGACCCACAGTAGCACAGCAAACAAAAGGAAAGGGAAAAAAACTAAAAGAAAAGCTTAGTATTAATACCCTTCGCACTGATTCGAATAAGGCATTACAAATAGCTAGAATCCATTTTTCCTGCCGTTTATTTCCCCAAGAGAGAAATAGCCCTTCTTTAGCCAGCTTCTATTTCCACACGACTATTGGGTTGTTCGCTTGGAAACACATTTGATGTAAGTCCGCTCCCCCAGCCCATCTCCAGATTTTATAGGTTCGTACTAACGCGTGAGTCGCCACTATCTTTATTCCTCAATAAAAGGTGCCCAATCTGTAAAAGCTAGCGATTCTTTTATCGAGAGTCGTTATGATAAAGCTCCTTAAAGATTATTTGAGAACTGGAGTCTGAATAGCCTGCTCTTAGTAGAGTTGTTACGATGTTCGGGGTTTCGTTTATTTGTTTCCTTGGTGTGCGGGCGGAGATAGGGGGTCGCTTTATATTGTTGACAGTCTTGTGAGCAAATTATATATGATAAAACAGGCCTTTCATCGAAATGGGACTACTTCAGGATATTGATAGACGGGAGACTAATTTAAGTGCCCCACTTTTCTAATTCGTTCTTAATTTATAACGTTAAGAATAAAAGATAGTTTTTTCTACGGCTGAGTTATATTTTATTTATACATATATGTCTGTGCATAGTAATAAATATTACATTTGAGTAAAACTAGTGCAGTTTTAAATTTATTCGATTTTTCAGACTCACTTGTTTCGTTTATAGGCTTTCAAAACGCTACAAATAACTCTCTAACTGTTTGTAGCTAGCTATCACTTTTAGTTTTCACCCCGATTTCATGTAGATACTCCGACCATAGACTTCAAAATATCAAGTTGCTTTATTTTAATAAATTAAATCTGACGAGATTTTAGATGCAAGTTAATCTATAAACTTGCCTGGCGGTACGTAAATGAGTACTTTAATACGCATATCTCCATCTATATTCTATTCAAAACTTATCTTTAATTAAATATCTTTAGATATCTCAATTTAACTTCCTAATTTAATAATCTGAATTTAACTTCCTAATTTAATAATCTGAATTTAACTTCCTAATTTAATAATCTGAATTTAACTTCCTAATTTTTTAAAAATAAAACGAAATATCTCCTAGTGCTTGCGCGCCAATTTTTTTGCCAAGGAGTAAATAAGCACCTTGAACTGCAACACTCGTGATATTCTAATTTTTTCAACTTACCCACCCATTGGAAAACTCAGATTAAGATACTGAAATATCGAAATTATAACTCCTATACTTCAAAATCTAAGAACTCGATTCAACATGCAATTATATACACTTGTAGAGCTTTCAAAGCGCTACCGATTCTTGCTTAGAGTTCATAGCTACCACTTTTAGTTTATGAGATATTGAGATATACGCATTAAAACTTGAAACACGGAAAACCTTCAAATATATATATATATATATATATATATATATAAGCATATAATATATATATATATATAAGCATATATAATATATATATTTAACGAACCAGGCATGGCCCTTGATAACGTACATGGTTTCGGAAATGCTTTTCACTTTTTTCAATTTATTCATTTTCAAAAAAAATTTTGGGATCCAAAATGGCCTAGCTCCAAGTGCAAAAAATGCTTATATTTTGCAACTTTTAATCTTATACGCTATTCATGCATTTACACCATGTATGGTAATGCAGGGAACAAGGGGATTAGTACCTTAAGTACCTATATTGCACGTATCAATTATAACACTAAAAAATTTAATCGAAGGGAAGATTGGGAATATATTCACTAATCTTTACCACATGTAATTCTTTTTTCAATTCCTTAACTTATATTTGGAACAGGAAAAAGGGGTATTTTATACCAATTTAGTACCTGTTTTATTTATAATGTTTTATTTATAATGTTCTATTTATCATATTCACAAACTTGTAGTATAGCCATTTTTTATATCAAATATTCACTTCAGACCATTTTATTTTCATTTTTACTATGCAGAACAATTTCAATAAATGATCAACCTCTGGTATATATAATACAAGTAAATTAAAATTCTTCAATTATATATATATATATATATATATATATATATATATATATATATATATAAACTAACTATATATTATATATATATATAGTTTATATATATATATATATTTAGTTTATATATATATATATATATATATATATATATATATATATAAACTAAATTTCCTAAAACATATCTTTGTCGCTTTCTATTCATATCTACCTTTTATAGTTACGAAAATATTTCGAGTGAAAGTAAGTATTGCCTCTGGCTAAGATTTGGAGTTGGGTTAATTTTGTACCGAATAGATCTCAGTACTTTACAATGGCAACCCAACAGGGTAGAATAAATGACCAACTTCATAGGAACTGAAAGGATCAGACTTTACAATAACCCCCGAACAGGTCAGACTTTACAACTTTTCTAAGTTTTTTTGAAAAGGAAAATTCCAAAATACTAAATTACTGAAACTATTTTTATATATTCATAAACTTAACCAGATTTTCGGCAAAACAAGAAAAATATTTACATTTTTCTCTATTAAATTCGCAAATATAAGTGTCCAAAGTGTTTACATTTTTCGCAGCGCTCCGATTTTCGCCACAGATGCCTCAAGCATAAATGTTATTCACATCAGAAGTGTAAATGCAACACTGTGCAACTAGCTGGACAACGTATTTTTCCACTTGTACCATTATATGATAACACGATCTTTTTTTTTCAAATATAAAAAAAAAATTTCATCAAATGAGGTAATCTTATCAATTATCAACACTTGTATGTTGTGTACTTCTCCCTAAATTATAACAGTTCTTATTTAAGATTTCCATTATCTTTTATTTCTCCAATAAAAGTCAGTCGAGCAAGGCACCATCTTATCAAGGAGTCGTTATGTTAAAGATTCTTAAAGATTATTTGAGAACAAGAGTTGAATAGTTTGCTCCTCTACTCAGTTGGTCCAAACAATTTCATTTATTTATTTCCTGTGCGTGCGGGTGGTGGTGATAAGGTCTTTATCGCAGAAAACTATCCGATCACTTGATTTCGTTGACAATCTTGGACGTAAGTTATATTTGGCATCAGTTGGATCTCTGAGGAAAAGCTTGGATTTAGAGGCATCAACAAATTGAGACGCTGACCTTTCCTAATTTAACCACTGCGTTCTGTAAGAGTTTAAGTTTCCCATTGTTGAAGTTATACAAGAGTGAAAATCAATAATTTATTTATTTTAAAATACAAAGATCTATCTGTTCATATCAGATTTTTATGATTTGCTACAGTTATTTCCAAAAATAAATATAACAATAGTATTATTCGACTTTACAATACGAGTTTTATATACCGTCCTTAACACCCAAATAACTTTATAAGAAACGATCCATGAGTGTACACTTTAGGTTTATTTATAGTGAAGTGACTATACTCGGTCAAATAGAACTGATTGCAGCATCTCTGATGCTAAATTAAAAAGGTTATGATAACCAACTCGGCAAATCGGAATAGACGAAAAGAGTCAATTACAACGTTGAAGAGGATTATCTAATGTGTAGGATGTAAATAGAATTATTTCCGTTCTGTTACACTCTGTGGTCATTTTGTATACATTACACTAACATTGTAACTATGAGACCAGGAGACATTTATGCAATTTTAATATTACGTAGATTTATATGATGTGTACTGCGAAACAAAGCGCAGACTCGTAGGCGCTAGTTTACGACAGTCCTGGCCCGGGAGGTTATAACCCCAATAAATTCAATGCACATAAATTGCAGGTATGAGTGGGTCAGAAATCTCCTTGGGGGCCAAGGCTTTAACCATGCAGATTGGTTAATAAAGTGGCCAATGGAGACGTGTTGCTGCATGGTCCTGAGGATCAACCATTAAGAGATACGGAGGGCATATCTGGACCTCAGGCGAAATGATGTGACAACAAGCAGAGGAAGTTCAACATATATTCAGTCAATTTAGAATGACCAGCTAAGAGTGTTGTGCTTTACAAACATATATATGCAAGCAATGACCGTACAGTAGTGGTGGCATTCAACAATGAGAGTCCTAGAAGATGTATCCAAATATTCAAGAAGGTGCTTTATGGAATTGAGGCAGTGACCGTTTAAGACTATGGTATTAAATACAATTGGAGGCAATGACCATCCATGCGTATGCTTTCAAATAAATGGTCGATTATGAATTTCGGCATTAGATAAAAACCCGGGTCTCACACGTGCAATCTCTCCTCCTTAAGCGTGTTTATACAATTAATGTAAGTTCAATCGTAATCATAATATGTGTCATAAATAATGTGTATTTTAAAAGTTAAACTCGCGGAATTCAATTGCGTAGTATGTTAATTAATGATTTAGTATTTTAGGAACTCGTAGAAATAATTAATGGTGAGTTATATGCAGCAACAATGCAATGTACGGATATACGATTCACGATCAATAATAATTAATAATGATAATTCAACCCAAGACATTATTATATTTAAAAATAAACAAACTTGATGTTTCAATAATTTGCGCATCACAATAACATTGTATAAATATATTTTAAACAGCCTACCAATATTATTTATGAAATAGCACAATGAATCTGACATCACAGTATGCTGAAATTTAGATACAGTTAAATTTCTCTTATC
>OX578142.1:113658064-113813064 GCA_951213105.1 Amaurobius ferox | reverse complement strand
GAAATGACACAAACACGTTACACAATTATCATATAGATTATAAAGAAATTCTAGAAAATCCATTATATGGGCAAAGTGGTGTGGTTGTTAGCATAAGTGGACGCTACTCAAGAGAACTAGGCTTAATTCACAGTTTGCATAGTTGTTATTTTGTGGTGAACTTAAATCTAGTAGTCTACCATATATTTCCTTTAGATATCAATTTCTTTTCACAAAACTTGAGAGAAATTCAATTCAATTATTTTTAAATTTTTGTACAATTTAACTAACAAGGTCACTATTGTAAAATATTAAACGAAGAGAAACTGAACTCGATAGAAATTTCTCCTTTAGTTATACCGAGTTTTACGAAAAAAGTTCGAAGAAGGCCGATGAAAAAAAAACAGCAAAAAGTGGAAAATTTAGCTATGAAAGTTTTATCCCCCCCGTAATAAACTTCAACGTCCACTTCAACAATAAAAGCTTGCAATTCCGTCCCAATAGCTCAACTGTAGAGCGACAGCTGGCCAGTATGAAGTTCAATTCTCTGTTGGGGCAGCAAGGTTCTTTACAAATTTGCCCAAACAAATCAACCCTGTAGGTTAGTGGGAAAATGTCGGAGGTCTGAAAGTGGCCCTAGTACGGCTAGCACAGATTCAGTGTATTCTGCATATTGAGTGCAGATTTCAAATCGGGAATTCAAAGACCACGTGGGAAGCTAACCTGGAGGGTAAAAGTAGCATCTGAAGCCTAACCTGGGGTAAAAATAACAGGAGGTGATCAGTCAGACTGTCAGTTGCATGCCAATCTGACATTAGAGAGTGGAGAATGCAGTGTTCACTTCGACTATAAGAACTTATCCCAATAGCTTAATGGAAGAGCGTCCGGTACGAATATCCATGGTTTGTTTCCCGGTTAGAGCAGCAAGGTTCTTTACAAATTTCATAAAGATACATGATTTAATTTTCATACCTACCCCCCTATCCCCCAATTGGAAGAATGTTAATTTATAAATTTTCACCGCGCTTAATTATGGCGAAAGAATTTTACCAGATACCTTTTGATGAAAAATTCCCTGAGATATTCCAATTATTGCCAGTGGGTATTTTTTGTTTAATTTCAAGAGACCAGCAACAAATACAAAATTGAATGGTAGCACATTTCAATTTACAGATTTCCTGTTTTTAAATAGATTTGTAGATGTTTGCTGTATTTACTTTCAGAAGAAATTATCTGTCCATACTTGCAGTTCAGGTAAAATGGAAAGTCAGGAATTTCAATAATCGATATCTCGACGGATTTTTCATTAAAAGGTACCGGTTAAATTTCTTTTGTCGTAATTATATGCCGTGAAAATTTTACTAATTGACATTTTTTTCATTGGGGTCCGTATAAAAAAAATTAATTTCGTACCTTTATGAAATTACTATCTCTGGTGAGTGCAACTATCATAGCTGAATTATCTTCTTTTTGCTAATTATTTTTCATATTTTACTGTAGTTTTACGGACCAACAGTTAATTTTTGTTATTCCTTTCAGACACCTTGTATATTAATCTTAATTTAGTCTATCTAAATCTAATAGTATAGTTACATTGTCTTTTGCAGATAAAAAAAAATTATGTTTAAATGCCCTTTGAAAAAAGGATTTTAAATCAATGATAGATTTATGAGTTGAGTTAGATTGGATGAGTTGCGCTTAGTATTTCTACAGTTGTTTTATGCTCATGAGTGCTATATATAATAATTTCCTGTAATGATACTAGGTCAACACCAATATTTAACACATTGAAAAAAACTTATACGACTTTTACACCTACCGATATATATTGAAAAGATGAGTTAATGACGAAAAAACTATGTAAAGAGATTTAACAATCTTAAAATATTTAAACATAACACACTTTCAATCATTTTATTTTCTTCTCACTAGCAGACGTTATCTCCAATAATTCTGATACATCAATCCATGCTCATATTTGCAATCTTCTTTCCTTTGGTTCAAAACCATAATCATTGTTTATTACCGCTATTTAACTTTAACTGTTACTTAAAATAAAACTTTAGCTACTGTAAGAATACATGAAAATGCATAGTTTCAGCAGCAACTGTAAGTACTTTCTTCAATTCCAGAATTTTAAATGCTTCGAATATTTTTTAAATCTAACTTATTATTCTAACATTTGAAATAAATCACTTTCCCCGGCGTGCATTTCTTTTACTCCTTAACTAAATCTGTGACTCTAACTTTCTTAATTATTCAAACTCTTTTCTAAGGGAATATGAAAGCTTTCAATCAAGAGTTGTTAAAACGAAATCAGTAATTCATCAGCTTTGTCAGCCGCAATAAGTTTCGCATCAATACTTCAAAGATGGCTTAAACTTTCACCATTTGCTTTAACACCCTACGAGGCTATCCATCAACAACTGTAACGAAGTTTTAGCGGAACGTATTTCTTCCTTTTCGCTCGATATGTATTCAGATAATGCGCTTTAGTCGCATTACAATGTCAAACAAACACAAGCTTGGCTCCCGGAATTTATTGGAATTTGTATACGAAATCTCGTGAGCACATACTCACGCTATCACTTCTTTATTTCCCTTTCCTATGCGTTTATAGTCAAGCCAGCTGTGACAGACTTGGTTGAGAAAAATATAAAATCACTTTTATATGCAGCATAAAAGTTTAAATGAATTGAAGATCGGGCAAGATGCGCTTTAAACAAAAGATCAGACACTTTTTAAAGTTGTTTCTGCAACATTGCGTCTGAAAATTTCTTCTTTGGAAAATAAACAATTTTAAATCAGGACCGACATTATGGGGGCTGTAGACAGAACACAGTGTGTCCAATATATGATTTTTCTACAGATTTTTGGGAGAATAAACAATTTTAATCTAGGACTGACATTATGAGGATTATTAAAAAATACAGTGTTCCCAACACATGACTTTCCTACAGATGTCTTTAGATGACAAACAATTTTACACCAGGACTGACATTATAGGGACTGCAAAAAGAAATCGGCGTACCCAACACAGGACATTTCTACAGATTTTTTGAAGAATGAGGAATTTTAAACCAAGGCCGACAATATGATAACTGTGAAAAGAATCTAGTGAGCCCACATGGCTTTCCTATAGATTTCTTTGGAGAAAAAACACATTCAAACCAAGACCTACATTATAGAGTATTCTAATCTACCCGATATATAAAATTAATCCAATGTACCGGAGACATGACATTCCATCAAATTTCTTTAGAGAAAAAGCAAATTCAAACCAAGACCTACATTATAAAGCAATCCAATCTACCCGACATATAAAATTAATCCAATGTACCGGACACATAACTTTCCTACAAATTTATTTAGAGAAAAAACAAATTCAAACCAAGATCTTCATTATAAAGTAATCCAATCTACCCGACATATAAAATTAATCCAATGTACCGAACACATGACTTTTCTGCAGATTTCTTTAGAGAAAAAACAAATTCAAACTATGACCTGCATTATAAAGTAATCCAATCTACCCGACACATAAAATTAATCCATTGTGCAGGACACATGACTTTCCTAGAAATTTCTTCAGAGAAAAAACAAATTCAAACCAAGACCTACATTATAAAGTAATCCAATCAACCCGACATATAAAATTAATCCAATGTACCGAACACATGACTTTCCCACAAATTTCTTTAGAAAGAAAACAAATTCAAACCAAGACCTACATTATAAAGTAATCCAATCTACCCGACATATAAAGTTAATCCAATGTACCGGACACATGACTTTCCTACAAATTTCTTAGCGATAAAACAAATTCAAACCAAGACCTACATTATAAAGTAATCCAATCAACCCGACATATAAAATTAATCCAATGTACTGGGCACATGACTTTCCTACAAATTTATTTAGAGAAAAACAAATTCAAACCGAGACCTACATTATAAAGTAATTCGATCTACCCAACATATAAAATTAATCCAATGTACCGGACACATGACTTTTCTACAAATTTCTTTAGAGAAAAAACAATCTTAAACCGAAACCGACATTATAAAGATTACAAAAGGAATCCGATATGCCCAACACATGCCTTTCCTATATCCTATAGTTTAACATAATTCGATACTGTGGGAAACCAATGACTTGAAATAGAGATTTTTTATAACTCAATTTCATTGAAAAAATAAGCTTTTTATGGTTGTCAATTAAAATAAGCATATTAAATATCATGAAAATCTCTTGATTTTTTCCGAAGGATATTGCTCTCTGAATCAAAGAAAAAATTTTAACATCTCGTGAACGACACGAGATAACTTTTAAAGTGTGGTGTCATTTTTTGTATTTAAAAATATATACAAAACTTTCCTCATTTGATCATGGTGAATATATTTTTAACTGATTTTAAGAAACATGAAATATCTTGAGAATAGCGCTCATTGATTCCGGAAATGGTGTCATTTGCATTTAAAAATAGCATATCCATAATTTGAGAAAGAAATATTAGAAAAATTGGGATCTTCTCTTGGTCCGAACCCCACCTCTTCTTTCCCAATGGCCCCGGTGTGTATTAATATTCCTAATTTAAATCAAAAACACGCAATATTTCTTGAATTGCGTATGCAAATGCTCTATAAAGGATTTATTAAGTTTTAAATTTTAAAAATGTTGGCAACAAAATTACTACTTTTGCAAGAAATTCAGCCTTAGTTATTTTTCTTTCAGTTTTTTGAAAACATATGTTAAGAAATTGCAGGCCTCTCCCTGTTCCGAGCATTATGAAAATCAACAGGCGTCTGACGTAAATGGATTTAAATAATTGTACCAAATTTCATTCAACTTCCTCAAGTTTTGTTTTTTTTAAATTATCATGTCCATAGACAGACGTACACATAGACATTGTTGAAAAAATGTTTAATTCATTGTTCGAGATGCTTAAACCGTGTAGATCCTCAAAATCTGAGAGTAATATTTTTGACACCATCTTAATACTGTCCCTTTACTATATATTGTAGGGAAAGTAAAAATTGGAAAGCATTGGTTGTAGCCATCGGCTGTAAGTCTTTGTTCCGAATTTTTCTTTTTGAAAAGATTTTGTGAGACCAGAAATAGATCTCACATTTGATGAGACACTTTTATGTGTAAATTTATGGTGGCCAAAATGGCGAACAATACTTGTAGTCTGGATGGCACCGAGTTTTATCACGGCGTGAACCTAAAGGTCAGAAGACCATAAATTTAGGGGGCCATGACAGAGGGGCTGAGCTGGGCCTTACGAGATGTGGAATGGTTCCATTGGTTAAAGGAGTAACCAATATGAAAGAAGATTGTTACGTCAAATTCAATGCGGCAAATGGAAGAAAAGGGGGAGTTACCCCCCCCCCCCCAACAAGGGAACCACAGCCTGTGACCTGAGAATCAAGCAGACAATTATTGAGATTTGAATCAAGAGGAGACTAGAGAAGAATGGCATACCAACATGACTTAGAACAGATAACTTCGACATTATGACTTGTGCAGATACTACAGCGATGAATTGATATACTAAGAGAATGAAATAAGTGCGAGTGCAGAGTTACAGCAGGCAATATGGACAACGAATTTACGTGTGGGAGCATTACACCAAGAGTTAATACAGGAAATGGACGACATTAAATACAGATGCTGACAAACTCCAAGACAGACTTGAAGGTATGTGCCCATTGAAAATGATATCTGGTCATAATCACTATTTAGGATTTTCCATTTTGGTCACATATGTCCCCTCCGCTGAAATAATATAATTAAATAGTGTAATTGAATTTAATTAAGAATAATAATTAATGTTAATTATAACTTTTAAGTTACATCTTTTCTTCTTGTGTCCCACAGATTTGTTGAACAGAAAGAATTGTAATAATTATTGATTTAACACGCTTTCCTCTCGATATTAAAAAAATATCTTGCAAACATTTTAAACTGGACAAATCGACGGCAAAACGCACAGTTCCACAATTTTACATATAGACTAATATGAACTGGTAGATGTACAAAATGGACATAGAATTTTGATTTAAGACTTAGTTAATTAAATATTAATTAATAAAATTTAACATAGCAAGTATGGGCAAGGATATGATCGGTCAAACTGACTTTGAACTTCTTTGTGATTGGTTGCTGCCAAAAACGTCAACAGAGATGACAAAGGATTGAATAACTGAAGCACCGAAAGCATTAAAAGTACAGACATTAAATTCTAGATTAGACCACAGCGTTAATTAGTACACTTAAACTTAAAATTGGCTGCCACGGCAGGGTAGGTAGAGTCTATAAGTAGGGCTTGTGAGATTAAGAGTAAAACGTTACAAGATTGGTTTTTACTCTTAACTAGAAAGTATGCCCGTCATCTGACGGAATTAAAATTTTGCAAAGCATTGTCTCCTATTTAGCTTTATTTTTATCAATTTGATGACATTTTTATCAATTTTTCGACACTTTTGTCAATCTGGCAATATTTAAAAAAGTAGCCAAGTTTGCAACACCCCACCAAATTTCAAAGCTAAAAGTTCACCAAGGGTTACCCAGAGATAAATAGATAAACAAGGCAGATAAATCAAGGTGTTTATATAATTAATTCTTATATTCTTTCCAAGATATTGAATTTTCATCCATTAGTCGTCATTTTCGTTGATTTAGCGTCATTTTTATCAATTTGGTGACATTTTCGTCAATTTGACAACATTTAAAAAATCTCAACAAGTTGCCGATATTCCGCCAATTTCAATGCCAAAATTTCGTCAAGCGTTACCTGCTAAACAGACAGATAAATCAAGGTGTTTATATTATTAATCCTTCAACAAACTCAACACCAACAACATTACATCGAAGTCAACTCTCAAACGTAAAGAAACTTTGTGGTTATCAGTTATTCCTACAGTTAAGATGTTAAAGAGGAGTTGATATTTCTCTTCCTTCATTGTTTCAACAGTCGTAATGAATTAGCCGTGGTTATTCATAATTGTTGTTTAATTAGATTTTTTTTAAAAGCAAGAAGAACTTTCCCGGGTTAGCAAGAGTAGCGAGCAGAGGAGGAGCTCTTAGTATACAGGCGGCTCGACTTTCGCACATTTTTAAAAATTCAATTTTTTAAAGATTTTTGTCGATAATGCAAAAATCATTCGCTTCCATGCAGTCGCTCCCACAGAACGCGGTAGCTCGCGCTCACTCGCACATTGCCGCCTAGAGTAGCGGACTTCTCAGAATCGCTGTGACGTCACTAGGGTTCTAGAGCTCCTCTACTACAGGCTGACTTATCAAGCATTTTGAAGCCCATAGAGTTCCATACTACAGTTACAGAGACTGTAAAATGAGGGTTTAAAATAAATACTTTATATAAAAGAAGAAGTTTCAATTAGAATATTATAGAATTTAGCTCGCACAAGTATGCTCCAGTACGGGGTATCCAATCATTCATTAGCCATTGTTTTCTTCTTTCTTCGTTTCTAGGAAAGCTAAATAGCCTAAAACCCTTTCTAGAATGATTAGAGCAGTTCGGCGCAGAACAACTACCCATAATTATTTTAATTATACTTCCTAAAGTGAAAATAAGAATAGAGTTAATGCTAATGGATTGCGCTTCCAGCTATGGTGGGCTTCAATATGCTTGATGAGTCAGCTCGTATATAGAGGAGCCTTAGGGTTCCGAGGTGGGAGACCGAATGTCTACAATGTATTAAACAAGTTTAGTCCATCGAGGTAGTATATATGGAGAGAGCTTAAGGGTTGCAATCGTCGTCAAAGATAAAGGAAGTTGTAGTCAGACGAATTTGCTCCGAACCCGTTTTCTTCCGACTTTCACCCTGTACATTTCAATGGAGATTTCTGACCAAGAGCGTACTTGAGAAATATAAATGGTAAAATAATGGTTGTGTACTGTTGTGCTTACGGCTGCAAGAAAAAGCATATATTAAAAGGAAGACTTTACTCTTTTCATGAGTAAGTTTTTTTTTCATTATATATCTTACAAATATAGTTAAGAAGTAATTTTGCTAGATTTCAGCGTGGCGCATTCCATTCGGCTATTAATTTCATTGCATTTAATGCTGTATTATTTGAAGTTTCGCACTATTTTTGGTGTTTGTGATATTGCAGAAGACTTATAATATCATTCTAACACTATAGAAAACATTCGGAGTACTTTTCTGATAGTTATAGAGTTATTTTCGATATCCTCGTATGTTTTCCCTTCGAGGTAGAATTTGGCGACGGTTGGCGACTTGCAAAATTAGGTGGCTAGGGAAGAAAAATAGGAGTTTAGATAATGAGCGTAAAGACGTGTCGTATGATAAAATATTATGTTCATAATAAAATCTTATAATAGTTTACATTCATTGGCAATGTCAGCTAGATTTTACATCATAATTTTTTAGTGCATTTTATATAAAGATATATGATCTGACATAACTTTCAAAGATAAAGTTTATCTGAATAAATGTGGAGAATTCTACATTTTAAGCAAGCATGCATACAATTTTTTCATATACTTTATAATTGTTTTTAAATGTATTATACATATTCTTCAATTTGTATACTTGTAATCTATTTCATATCATATTTTATTTGCAATTGTTTTGCAGTTCAATTTGTTTTACGAAATTGACTTCATTAACAAAATTATTCTTTAGTAATAAAAATTTTTGGTAATAAAAATATTCTAATCCTATTTCGTATTTTTCTTCATACATATTTTTATTGTTGTTACACGTGTTATAACGTATAACACGTGTAACAACTTTCCATTCATCTTCGACTTTAATAGAAGTTTTAAAAAAACAGAAGGTACACTCCACAGTTTAGGCGATAAATCGCCAAATCATGACTGTCCTTCTCCTCCAAGGTCTATTGAAAGGTACCCATCTGTTCTTATTTGACGCAACAGAAAATAGTAATGTTTTGTATATGTATTTTTGATAATTTTTAAATTAATGTTCCTTAACTAGGAGTAGAAGTAACAACTATTTCTCTTAGTTGTAGAACAGGGTATAAAATATATGGAGACAAAAAAATTTGAATGGTAAAATATATTTAAATACATAAGAATATTCCCCATTGTTTAAGTTCTAATTTTCATTGCACTGATAATTTTTTTCTGCAAAATTGACAGTTTAAAGAAATATTATTTAATTCAATACGAGCCTCTTGTCATAAAATACATACAATGCGGTGGGACTTATCTTAACTCAGCGCCACTTGAATTATTGTTTCAAACGATTTTGGCGTTTTCCCAACGTGAAGGTTTAACGAATCCTTTATGCTTTATACAATAGTATGAGGAAATGGAAATACGTCGTGAATCTATAATAATAAAAGGTGTCTGTCTGTTTGTGCCGGCTGTAGCGAAAATTCTAAATGTCGTACGACCATGAAATTTGGTACACAGATACTTCAAGACACGGGACTATACGCATCGGCGAGATTTTTTTAAAAATGCGAATTAATTTTTTAGTTATTTTATAACACAGCAGATGTGTGCCTTCATTTGTTAAAAGGTTGCTGATTCCGCCATCTGGTGCAGCCATTTTTAACGTAAAACTTCCATTTACCTTGCATGCTAGTAGCATGGTCAAACACAGAGCAGGTGTAGCAGGTCGAGGAGGAGAAGCAAGGTAAATAGACCTTGACTAGCATGGAGGAGATTGGACCGTCCTCCCTCCATATATACTAACTCGTTGGTTTAGTCTTGCGTTAGCAAGTGATAGCTACTTTTAAACGATATTATATGAGGACAATAATGAATCAGGCCATCAAGGCAACTGACAGGGAAGGTGAGCCTACATTAAGAGATTTTGGGAAGAACTATAATATATATATATACGGAACGCAATAAACAATATTGGAGACTCGTGGGCTGAAATAAAAGAGTCAACAATGAAAGGTTCCTGGAAACAATTATGCCCAAAAATGATGAGTAATTTTATAAATTCTGAAGAAACTATCACAGATGAAATAGTTAGCCTAATGAATGAACTAAACTTGGACTTCAACAACGAAGATGTTAATGAGTTGATTAAATCTCACTCAGTACCTCTGTCAAATGAATACTTAATTGAGCAACAAGAGAGAGAGAGAGGGGAGAGAGAGGAGAGAGAGAGTTAAATGAAATACACAATGAAAGTGAGGAAGAAGAAGCTGATAAAAGCGTCATGACTTTGAAAATCAAAAATATGAATGAAGCCTTCATGCATCTTGACAAGTTTTTGACTATCATGGAGGAATCTGATCCCAATGGAGAACGTATATCTCAAGTAAGTAAGGCGATTGAGAAAGACACAGCATGTTATAGAACTCTTTATCAAGAAAAGAAAAAAATGGGTGGTATTCAACTAACTCTTGGCAAGTTTATAAAGAAACACCTGGAAGCGCTTCAACACGCCTCGTTAACTTAATTATGTATATTGATAAATAAATACTAATTGATAAATAAATGTTTTAAAATACAATTTTTGATGGGTTTCTTTACATCCCTTTACTTTCGAACATTCAACATTCGCACACATTGTCAGGAACCAATTATGTGCGAAAGTCGAGGGCCGCCTGTAATAAAGAAAAATTAAAATATTGTAAATATTTCTAATGTTACAAAAAAATTATAGTATTTTACCTTTACAATTTATTTTTAAATCTAAAATTTTGTCAATTTTGGACTAAAATATTTTGAATTACTAATACAGTTGAAAGAATAACATTAGTATGACTTTCAATATGACGATTTGAACGTGATATGATGATTTGACGATTTGAAAGTGAATGTGGCGATATAACGATTTGAACTTGACAAAATAGTCTTCTTTGACTATTTTCATTTCTAATTAAATCAAGATTTCTTAAAACAGATTTATACTAATTCACTTACAGATTTGTACTAATTCACTAATCTTTAAAAATTCATAAATCGTATAATATACGACGAAATTAGAATTAAAGAATGATTCAAGACGCAATAAAAATAAATTTAGTTTATGCACAAAATAAAGCCACGTTGTTAAGTTACGTTTTATACTGTTATATTCGAGTCAGAGTAATAAAGGAGGAGATACAATTTATAAATGCGCTGCAACCAGTCAAATTCCTATCTTTGTGACAAAAACAAGTTAACGTTGCTTTTTAACGTCAAATTTGAGGGAGAAATCAGTTCTGATCCGTGGAAAATGCTGTAATTGCGTAAAGATTCTGCTTTACAACTCACGGACGGGGAAGTCTAGAATGTACGGAATATTTTTCAACACCTACCCCATTTTCTCCGCCCCCTTGAAAGAAATCGAAAATTCGACTTTGTTAGACTCTGTCCCGTAGTTAGTCGGTACTACATGTATGTAAAGATTCAGCCTTTGAGGGCGCCTTCTAGGGTCTCTCTAACTGTCTTCTGAATGATAGGATAAAACACTAACACATTAGACAGTAATTATATACGTAGATTTGCATTATAATAAAATAAATTCTCAAAATTAGAAAATAATTTCAGAATATGAATGTCTGTCAATCTTCACACACATCTCTTATTTAATTCTCATGGGGGAAAAGCCTCGAGTGACTTATTCTGTCGATTTATTTCTATGTACACTATATAAACATGTTTACAGGTATTTCCTGGTAATTCTTTGTCAAAAACATTATTTAAAAAATCTTTAGAAGCAAAAATCATTTATATCATCCTTTTTACTATTTTGTGTGCAAGTACTGCTGTAGAACACTCAAAACGTTGAACAAGATAGCTGATCAATTACTTTTGTCATTCCATTTCTTTTTTCTTTTTACACCTTACATGTTATCCCCTGTTTAGAGATTGCTAAAACTTTATGATCGATGCGTTATGTCTGCACTGTCTGCGTGCTTTACATTCGAGAGTTAAAACATTTTGATCGGTTTCTAAGCGTTTACTTAAATTCATCAGATATTTGTCAGTTATAACCAGTTATAAACATTTTAGTACTCTTATGTTTTGTGCTTTACTATCCTTTCCAGTCTATTAATAGACTTTAGACTATTATTTACAACTTGTGGTGCTTTGGATATGACTTTTTAATTTATCAGATATTTGTCAGTAATAAGCAATTTAGAACTCATAGATTTTGTGTTTTACTATCATTTCTAATCTATTAATAGACTGTTGATTATCATTTATAACTTCGGATGCTTTGGATATGACTTTTTAATTTTCTTTCTTAAACATCAGATGAATTCTGTATAATATTCTTGAAAAACAGCATGTTATACTTGCCATGCACTGTAAAAATATGCAACCAACTGTACGCTAGAAACAGAATACTTTCTGCTTGCAGGAAGCAGAAAGTTTTATTGTTTAATATTTTTTAATTATTTAATAGATTTTTTTAGGGGGGGGGATTTCTTCTTTTAATTTCATTAGGATTGGGAATTGAATCCGGATATCTTTATTAGCGCCTAGGTATACTATATCTCGATTTGTCGTTATTGAATTCATGACCTGACGCAGTCCTTAAACAAGCGGTTTCCTGGTTCTATTCATGGACAACGTTTGAAGGAAACTCATTGGATATTTTTAATCATGGTGCTTTTTCCAGCATGTAGCGTAAAAAATTAATCTTCCCTTGAAACTTGTTGCGAAAGGCAGGCTTCAATATGGAAACCCCAGTACCAAATAAGTTTCTCCCTTGAATTCACTTTCTAGGAATTTATTTCGACTTTGAAAGTTTATCTTAATATAGAATACCATATTTAACTAAATATGTCGTAACTAAATGTTTACTAAATTATGTTGTGCTGGTTCATATTTTCAAATATTTTATACACTGTTAAATCTGCCTAAAGCGAAATTTACTTCAGATGGAATTTTGCCTCCTTCAAAGACATTTATAGCACCGAAAATTACAGTCTGCAATATAGAAAGCTATTAAGACATAAATCTACTTAAAGAATTAGTTTCAGGCCCCATGCTAATTCGTCTTGTACATATTCCACTTTATTTTGATACTGATTTAAAGTCCAGTTATATAGTATTTTGTTATTATTGTGTTTTGTTTTTTATATTAGATCATGTGTTATTAATTTCATAATTCAAAATTAAATTCTTTGTATATAACAAATATTATATTACTCAATATTAAAAATAGTATGTTATCACTAAAAATATGTTTAATTTCTGTCTTAATACTTAAGCTCTCATACACATATATACAAAAAAAAACTTCCATGAAAAAGGACTATTTCACAGACAGCCTATGCGTGCAGATGAATTACTCACATTCTTCTTTTTACATTTCTTAAGGACAGAAATCCTAAATTGAACAGTCTTTTTCTTTCCTCCCACATTTTAAATCTACTTCCTAATGCTTTCGTATAAAAAAAATCCAACTTGCACGTGTGCAAGATAATAAAGAATATAATAAAAAAAGAACACTGCAAATATACTCTGTTTTCCACTGGCTGTCTCTCACGTTAATCCTTTAGCCTGATAGTCTGAGTGTAGAGATAATCCCGGTTGTTGTGCGAGCCCAGTTTGACAGACGTCTTTGCTTCAATAGGTTTAGGCTGTCTTCTGTTAATTGACTTCGAGCTGAGGTGATTTTTCACTTCAATTCATCCAAAGATCTCCAAGAATTAAAGGATATGTTTTTGTCAAAAATAGCAAGACAATTTTACTGGCCATCAAAATGAGAAAAAAATGTGCAATTTTTTATGTATTTTTGGGACGAGTTTCAATGGGTTTAACCTAAATGACTCTTCAATATTTTATCTTCCTCTTTCTTATCACGTCAGTATGCCTAAAAATATCATAATATGTTTACTTTCTTTCTTTTTTTTTGCATTCAGCTTTCTCTACCTTAAGTTACATAAGTTGAATTGATCTTGCTTCAAACAGCTGTAATTCTAATATTTACTTAAATAACTACACGATATAATTGATGGGAGTAAAAAAGAAGTAAATTTGTCTTTGAAACTTGATGTTTTCAGGATTTTGTATGAAAATATACTTACCAAAAGATAGAAACTCTACAATGCAAAATTTAAAAATCTGGTAAACTTATCTAGTCACTCAAAACAGTGAACCTTAAATCTGAAAAAGTGCCCTTTTCTCTTCTGAGGCATCAAATAAAAGAAATATTCGTAAATTATTTTGTCTATTTTAAGGACGAATTTCAATGGATCTAAATGACTCTTCAATATTTATGAGGATTCCATTATTTATTATTATTATTTTATTCTAGTTCTACTTTTGTATTATTTTAATTTATGTCCTAAACTTCTCAACTTTCGAAGAATCCCATACTCATGATTGGCCAGATCTATAAAATTGCAGATTCAAGAATTACGGCATTTGTCATTCTGCTGGCGGTTTGTAGAAGTATCGTAAATTAGTATTTCGTATTTTTCATCTTTGGTTTGGGTTTAAATTCAGTTTGGTAATGAATTACATGTGTAGATTAGTATATCCCGAGTAGATCTTGTATTACTAGCATTGTAAATAGATTGTATAGAGATTTGTATGTTATGTCATATATGTATATTTTGGTTTCCAGCGAGATTAGCTGTGAATGAAGTAGCTTATATCTTTAAGTGCCGTGATTCTTGCGTAAAATTCTAGTTGTTAGGTAATTTCAAATTTAATTTTGAGTGAAGGCAATTTAAAAGTTCGACACAAAAGCCACAATCTTGGGTAGGAAATACAAAAAGTAGAACAAAAGTAGATTAGTACTTTACATATTTTATCTTCCTCTTTCTGATTACATCAGTATAAGTAAATTAATATCATAACATGTTCACTATGCAATCTAATACTTACTTAAAAATCTAGGAAATAATGGATGGGAGTAAAAGAGATTTAAAATACGTTTCTGAAACTTGATAGTTTTAAACATTTTGCATGGAAATATCCTTACCCCTTAATTATAAACTGCACTGTAAAATTTTAAAATCTATTAAACTTTATTATTCATTCAATATAGTGAGTTTGAAGACCAAAAGGTTGTCCTTTCTCTCCTAAGGAACAGGCTCCAGGGGTAAAAGACTTTTACGTATAGAATTACAGGAAATATAACATTTTCAGCATTCAACGGATATGCAGATATTATTAGAATGTGCAAGTATGTTAATGGAATGTACCCACTGTGCATTGAGATTTTTTTAACATAAGGCGTATGATATTAAATAAAAAAATTATTAAACTAGATAAAAGATTAAGGAGAAAGGAATTATTTTTTTGCTCACTGGAAAGATATTCTTAAAAAAATTAAGAAAATGTGGCTTCCCAAAAGACAAAAATCATTTGTCTCCTCGACTAAAAACATTAAAACTTTCATTTCATGAAAACTTTTCTGATGCTATTACATTCATAAATGAGTTTTTATAATGAAGAACAACAGATAAAACTTTATTTGCCAGAGCAGAATAACTTCCATCTTGTCAATTTACTTCTTCCAAATGAAATCCTGACCGATAACAAAAAAGTCTGGCAGTCCTCTTTCGACGGGTTTAGTGTGTCTCGTGTTAATTAACTCTCCAACTTTGGTTTTACTTCGAATCTTTTGTTTTGCTTTAACTGAATAGATCCCCACTCTTTCCAAAGTAGAAATGACTCTTTCTCAAGAAGGAAGTACCTAAAAGTAATGAAATTCCATTTCAGAAATGAAGAACTTAAGTACATTTATTTCAATCAATAAATGACTGAACTAATTTAAAACGGATCTTTTCGCTAAAATACAAATAAGAAAAGTCAAAAAGCATGACACAGGCTGATTGATTGCACTGTTTTATTGTGCACAATACGCACAAACGAATTTCGCAATCAAACATCAATTCTAATTATTATTTTTTTTTTTCGATTTGTCAAAGACATGGAAACTAACACTCTTAAAAAATAACCTTTAATTTATTTTTATTAAATTTTAATTTGTTTAGCAGTATCTGGCCCTTTGCTTTGAAAGTAGTCGTCGTTATCAAAAATTAGCTCATTTAAGTTTTGTTAAAGCTGATTCTGTCAGTTAGCAAAATTTCAGCCTTCTGAATTACGTAGGATGTCTGAAAGGTCTAAAAAGTCCCTTTCCGGTCCCACTCCCTTTTTCCGCCTCCGGGGAAGAAATCGGAAATCTGACTCTGTTATAGATTCTGACCGTGGTTAATATAAGTGTGTACATATTAGGCCTTATAAATTACCGGGAGGATTCTGGAGGGCCTAAAAATACTTTTCTGCACTTTCCCACCTCATTATTTCCATCCGGGGGGAATCGAAAATCAGGCATCGTTATGTTCTATTGCATATCTAGTTGATACTATAAATGTGCAAAGATTTAGCTTCGTATGCCACCGAGAAGGGGTAGCTTCTGTAATGTCTGGAAAGACTTTTCGATCTCCCATTTTTAACATTTTAAAACATAGTTGAAAAATGTTTATGACTTTGTTCATTCTGTCTGTCTGTCTGTTTGTCTATCTGTCCGTTAGCAAGATAACTGCTGTAAAAATGACTTTATCAAAATGAAATATTAATATGTTTTTCAGACGGTCTGTAGGACCTATGGGAATACAAATGAATGATATCACCCAATTAGTTCTGGATTGAACCCGGGTTGAAAAAATGAAATACATTTAACCCTATGGGACCTAATTTTTCAAACATTTTTTAAGCGAATTTAAAATTCACAAATTGCTTCGAAAGTTTTAGGAAATATTCAAATTATCCCATAAAATATATAAAAAAAATTTCAGTACAATATGTTAGGTAGTTTTTTAAATAAAAATTATTTAATATAGGGAGAAAAACAAATTCAATTAAATTCTGACTCTTGCTATATCCCCTAGAAAGAAAAAATCCGATATGGGCAGCACATGACTTTCCCTGCAGACTCAAATTCATTTTTTCTTTATTTCTTTAAGAACTCATTAAATTCAGTTTAATTGCACAAAATGACATTAAATTTGCATTTTTAATTCAATTTCTGCTTTTATTTGATAATTGGACATTTTTTCAAAGGCGGCATAAAAAAATACGAAAAATCTCAAATATCTCGAGAGCGGTTAGTCCTAGAGTAATAGAGTTGTTCTTATTGTTTTCCTCGCCAAAAATTAGATATAAAACAAGCATTTAATTGATACATTTGAACATACGTAGCCTTTTTTTAGATATTGGCGATTTTTGCGGGCCATTTCGTAAAAAAGGCAGGTTGTTCTTTTCCGAATCATACCAAAATCTAACCAGCGCCAGAATATCCCACATCTGATTTATCTACCAAATTTTGTGAAATTTGGTCAATTTGTATTTCAACTAAAGTAAATACATGAGATTTTTGCTGGCCATTTCGCAAAAAAAGGCGGGTTCTTTTTTTCCGAATTATACCAAAAACTAATCAGCACCAGGGTCTTACCTACCAAATTTCATGAAATTGGTCCATTGGTTTTTGAGTTAAAGTGGATACATACATTGCACAGACACACACACACACACACAGACGTCATGATAAAAATAGTTTTTTCGTATTCTAGAGATCTCGAAACGTGTAGATCCGTCGAAAACTCGAGTTGCAATTTTCGACATGATTCCAATACTTTCCCTATACATTACCATGTATTGCAGGGAAAGTAAAAAGAGATATATTTTATAATAAATATCTTTCCAAGAGCTTAATTATTTTATATATAAGAGAGGTTTCACATTTTAAAATAAATATGGTAGATAACAATTTTTCAATTTTTTTTAAATTTTATATAACTCTTCATGATTGATGGTCGTCTGTCTGTCCGTCATTTTATACTTATTTGATGCATTTTTAATGCACTTTCTTACGTCCTACAGAATTGAAATTTGGTACACAGTTTAAATTTGTAGAATATTTTATTCTACAAAAATTAGGTGTATCCTCAAATATGGATCCTACATTTTTTTCGAAATGACCTGCAAATAATCCTCGTTCACTTCTATAAATCATTGTTGAAAGATTGTTAAAAATTCTGATGTAGGCAGCACATGACTTTCCCTGCAGACCCATATTCACGTTCTCTTTGTTTCTTCAATAATAATTTGATTTTATCTGCACAAAATAACACCTATAATTATTTTAAATGACACTGAATTTGCACGTTAAACTTAGATTTGATTCTCATTTGATAGCTGGACTTATTGTCAAAGGTGGCGTAGCGAAAACGCGAAAAAACTAAAATATCTCAAGAACGGTTAGTGCTAGAGTAATGGGGTTAATCTTATTCTTTTTGTTGTCAAAAATCACGTATAAAATAAGCATTTAATTGATATAATTGAGCACACGTAGTCTTTTATTTTTAGATTTAACGAGTTTTGCGGGCCATTTCGCAAAAATAGCCCGTTTCTTTTTCCCGAATCGTACCACAATAACCTACAAGTGATTTATATACCAAATTTTGTTAAATTTAGTCCATGAGTTTTTAGCTAGAGTGGATAAAGGCAATTTTTGCCAGTCATTTCGCAAAGAAGGCAGATTATTTTATTACGCATCGTACTAAAATCTAATGAACATCAAGGTTTCCCACAAAAAACTTACCTACCAAATTTTTTGAAATTCGGCCATTAGTTTTTCAGTTAGAGTGGATACAATATCCTCACAAACACACAGAAACACACACAGATACACCCTTACACACACAGAGGTCTCCCTAAAAATAGTTTTTTCGTGTTCTAGAAGTCCCAAAACGTGTAGATCTTTCGAAAATTCGAGTTCCGATCTTCGGCAAGATTCCAATACTTTGAATACATACACACACACACATATATTATCTGTGTATTTTCTGTGTATCTAAATTCCGTGCCTACACAATTACAATAGTTGTGATTTTAAATGATCCCTAAACTTATTTCTACAACGAAGCCTAATTTTAACTTATGCAAAATGCAAATATCTCAAGCGATTGTAAGGTGAGTTATATAAGAATTTTTTTATTTTTTTTGCGCAAAATTATTTAGCTCTGGAGTCTGGAATGCAAGTTATATGAATGAAATATTCATTGATTTTGCATAGAGAATCAGACGATTTATATTTCGATGAAGTTTTAAATATTTAAGTATAATAAATTACTGTAGTACTGTGATAATGTAAAAGATATCACCACTGAATGTATCACATTTTAGAGATTTTTAAATGAAATTGCATTTCAGTTGGAAAGTGTTTCATAATCAATGCTTATGCATGATTGATCTTTCTTGTTTTTCTCCCACGTGGTGAGGGAATCAAAAATAAATCTCGTTAAGTTCTGTCCCGTAGTCGATACTATAAGTATGTAACAATTCAGTCTTCTAGGTCACCGGAGGACTTCTGGAGGATCTGGAAAGATAAAAGCATGTTAAATAATGATTATATAGATATGAGTAACTCGAAAATGACATGATATTTAGTGTAACATGTTCTCCACAAAAATGTGTGTGACGCACACTTACAAAGTACGCACACGTAATTGAGAAAACCCTGTACTTTATCCAACTTGTATGAAATTTTGCATTCTATTGCAATTAATTATGCTAAATTCAAAATAAAGTTGGATTTTGTGTAATGTAGCTACATTTTGAACGTTTCCCAAAACAAGCAAGTGGAGGTCAAAATGCAAGGGATGTATGTCCCAGGATAACAATGTACCGTTGCAATGCATACGTCCGTACAATTGTTCATTGATATTTTTGTGCTGGACTATCTGAATAGAATTCTATTTTCAAACATTATTGCCTCTGCTAGTATATCGGGAATATCTATACTTAATAAGGATATTGGACGTCATATTAAGCCTTTATTATCTTTTGGAGCATAATATGTATCCACCAAAGAAAGTTTTCATTTTTAATTCTAAATTCAACCAGAAAACATTCTACTTCCTACAGTACCTACACGACAGCTGTATTTTTTCGTCCTACACGACAGCTGCGTATATATATTTCTGCAGTATAAAGTATGTACAGAGAAAGTATTTTAACAGGAACAAAAATTCTAAAGTTTTCGGTAGATATTAACATTTTAATTATTAAGCACGAATCGGCTATTTTGACATTTGCTTGTGTATTTCTCTGTCTTTGTATATCCGTGTATTTGCTTTAGTTCAATTGCAATCCATTCTATCTCAAACAGTCAATCAAAAAGTTTCTCAGTTATGCGTAAGCCCAAAAGATTTTGATGCATATTGACAAAATTTAAATTAACCTTAATTTAAACTTACCCGCAACAACTCTTAAATTGATCAAGAAAGGTTTTAATTAAACAATAAATATTATTAATTATATCAGTAAATAATCTGTATAATCAACCGTGTTTTTGCTGCGTGTACGATATACAGGGTGATTCAAAAGCTCGGAGCAAAAGTAAAACGCTATAAAAAAATATCTATGGGTGAGAGAGACATGCGGTTTGCAGATTAATATTCACCGTGGTGGGGGATTTTGTATGGCATGAAAAAAGTAGTTCAAAATCTCGACACTAGAGGCGCTACTGCAAAGAAAACAATGCGAGGTAATAATTGTGAAATGAGATATTTTATTTCAGCATGATTTACGACTGCAAGTGCTCAATGTGTCTGTCTACCACCACATTCCAATACTGAGTGCAGTCGCAGTCATACGGTTGATACAGCATGAAACAGCATATCAACGAAAATGGCTGCTACCTCCTGTCGTAAAGCGTCTTTCAGTTCTGGTAAGGACTGGGGATTTTCTCTATAGACCCGTGCATCCCCACAACCGGAAATTACAGGGTTGTTGTTGATTGAGACCCAGGCCGTCCGACCTACCAGAAGGGTGTAGGGTAACTGTTTGGACGGCCGGGAAGTGCCACCCAATTTAGACCGGAACCCAGTGGGGGAGGCATCCACAGGGACTGCACCCTCCTCCCCCTACTACCAACCTCTCGGAAGGACTTACGGACCCACATGTTTAACGTGATCGTACTCCGCATGAACACGGCGGCAGTTGTGGCAGCGTGCAAATCCAGCGAGCAAACCACCGAGCTACCGCGCCCGAAAAGTGCCAATAGCACGCGGTGTTCCCAGGTGGTCACCCACCGAACTTTTGAATCACCCTGTATATACTTAGACAACACGGGACGTATAAAACAATATACATGTTATATATTTGGGCTTATTATACATCATATTATAATAGCCACTACCCGCTACAGCAACTTTTAATAAGTTATAAAAAAATAAACTAAACTGGCAAATTATAAAAGAAAAGTATTTGTAAATATCTGGAAGGAAAACTATCTAATTTTTAAACTCTATTCAATAGCGAAATCTGCTAATTACTGTAGCAAATGAAAAATTCTAAATTTGCTCGATTTATGCTGTTTTTCTGTTATTTCGTAATTAATGAGAATAGTGAAATTAGCCCTGTCCAAATTGAAACCAGGCTGTTTTGAAGCAATTTCTATTTTCATTTATAATTCTTTTCAACTTATATTTCAAAACTTCTAAAGCCACCACACTAAAGCGACGCACACTCGTGATTAATTACTTTAATAAAATAAACAATAATTACTAACACTCTACAATATCTAAAGAAAAGTTTTGCCTATCATATATTTTTATGTTGCAGCTACCTAGACATTTATTTATTATTCATGAGTTTTAAGAAATAATCCTTTAACAAAATTTATGATTATCCAACAGTGACAAAGGATAAAAGAAACATATGATATCTTAAACTGTTCCTTTTATTTCTTTCAAAAATTTTGCGTTATTTTTTTGTAAGTCATTATACATGACTTTGAATCCAGGAATTCTGAAACTTCGTTCAAAAGAAACTAATATCATCCTTGTTCGAAATATCAAAACAGTTACTTCCACTTTCGATGCTTTCTGCCGAAGTCATCATCAATCGTTCTTTTACACAAAGAAATTGCATATTAATTTCCTGTACACAGTCGTCCAGTAAAGATTCTAAACTCATGACTAATGGCGCCGATTTCCATTCTTTCATTAATTAGAAAGTGCAGGGTTAAACAGGAAAAATTCAATGGTTTCGAATTTTTAATGATCGTTCAGAATATATCCTCAGATATATTTCCACCGCCTTGGATTAGAGTGGAAGTTAGTGAAATGAATATACATAGTGTTTTCCATTTTCGCTGACTTCATAAAATGACTCCGTAATCGCTCAGATTCCCAAAACCATATGCAACACGAAATTTGTAAAGTAGTCTTCATATGACGGCAAATGGTGTGTATACTTCATTTTGGCGCAACAATTAAGGATGTTTCTTCTCTCTTACATACTCATTTCGCACGGTCATACCAATTTTCGGAAAAACAGGAAGTATAATCTCCAAAACCGAAACTGGAATTCCTAAGGGAAACCCCCCACTCCCTTTATAATTCAATGTTGAATCCGTAGCAGTCATGATCTAAGTTCTATCTATAGCCAATCCTAATAAATATATGTGTCGTGGAAATTTTCTGAACCGGGAGTGACAAAATACCGAAATGGAAATCTTTAGAAAACCACCCCGACCTCCTCCGAAATTTAATACCGAGTTCCTATCAGTGATCATACAAGCTCCATCTATAGCCAATCTTCAGAAATGGACATTTCAAGAAACATTTTTAGACCAAAAGGGTAAAAGAACCGAAAGTGAAAATCTATATAAATAAAATTGAAAATCTGTCTGTCTGTCTATCTGTTTGTTTGTTCCATCATCATGCTAGAACGGCTGAACCGAATTTCATGATGCTTTGTCGGTAGCCTTGAAATAGCCCCACTTAAATTTTAGTCAATGTTTCGAGTTTTTACGACCAGTGGTTCTCGAGATATTAGTGAAAAACAAAACTTTCGTTTGTCTCATCATCACGGGAGAACGGCTGAATCGAATTTAATGAAATGTGGGTAGTCTTGAAATAACCCACTTAAATTGAGTCCAAGTTTCGAGTTTCTAAGACCAGGAGTTGTCGAGATATTATTGAAAAACGAAACTTTTTCCTGCGAGTTCTATGTTCTAACTCCCTGATTTCTCCAAACGAGAAGGTTGGAAATCGTTTGTTTAAAACATGATAGTGAATTAAAACTTTATATTTGAGTTTGGTGGGAGATTTTTGCGCTAATTAGTCACTTTCTGAAAACATGAATTGTTTGAAACATGAGTTTAAATGGAAAATCTATCACCATGGTCTTTTTTTTTCACAAGCTTTCACACAACAATGAAAAGTATTAAGAAACCAAAATGGTTGTTTAATTATTATCATTTTATGAGGAAGATTCTATCTTATATCATGTTGCTCGGCAAAGCAATTAAATTAAATGTCTCAATTAATGATTATTATTATTTTTTCGATTTGAATAATAAATAAATGTATATAAAATTATATCTTATGAATGAACGGTTTGATTTTTCTTTTAATTATATTAATTGCTGACTGCGTATATCACTTTAATTTATTTTGGCAAAGAGTTTTCAAGCTTATATATTATGTTTAACTAATAAACTCATATATTGTGTTCAGCCAATAAATTCATTTAGCTGATTGTTGAACAGAAAAAGAGTAGAACGGGTATATCTTCTAATACAATTTAAGTGTTTTCATTTAGTATATACAAACGGGATCAGGATGCTTTATTCAGATCTGCAAATTCAGAGCTACGAATTTGGCGGGATATCGCTCACTTGGCAACTTTTCTTAAACGTTGACAAATTGACGGAAATGTCGCCAAATTGTTAAAAACGACGCAAATCAATGAAATTCATTTTGTTCTGTTAGAAGAGAGTGCTGAAATGATGTTTCGTTAGTATTTGTCTGTCAGTCCAACCGTCCTACTTAGTAACACAGTTAGTGAATATTTAAAATGTCACCAAATTGATAAAAATGCTTGTAAATCCATAATAATATCTAGAAATTGATAAAATTGTGCTAAATAAATGCAAATAATTGCCTTTTTTAGGGGATAGTATTGTGATAATTTGTCGCCAAATGGGACTGTCAGTTCTACAGTTCCACTTGGCGATTTTTTAAAATGTCGCTGAATTGACGAAAATATATATATATATATATATATATATACGTCTGATCCATTGGAGTATTGAATAAAGAGACCAATGTTGCCGAACTCAAAAAGTAAAAAGTTGAGAAATGCTGTTGCCAATCTGTTGCCAAAGAAATAACAGTATACATATATATATATATATATATATATATATATATATATATATATATATATATATATATATATATATATATATATATATGTGTGTACACTGATATATATATATATATATATATATATATATATATATATATATATATATATATATATATCATTGGATTGTTTCATGCACAGTTATTTTAAAGTTTTCTAGTGTTGTTTAGGTCTGTCCAAACCACCTGTCTTATACTGATTTATTTTACTACATTATTTCTGTTGCCATAGAAGGTTTTTGAATTTTATATTTCAATAACGACTCTGGATACCGCCATGGCATTGCAGTTTTTTTCAATCCTTTAACAAGCTATACAAACTATAATAGACCTATATAGAAGTTATAATAATATTTTAAAATTAACTGTGAATCCCATGAAACGATTGAAATAAGAATTATGGTATTTTAGCTCTCTTCAAGACCGATTTGGTTATTAGATGCTAATAAGCTCTAAATAACGCGAGACTGGCTTACCGATGTTGGCCGTTGCATTAGAAACATAATTTCAAAATTTGGTAAAGCCTACTATTGTGGGATCATGTGATTATGAACATCAATGCAGCTATTATCCTCACGCGCAGTTACACAGCCTAGCTTTTTTACAGATGCAGCCCTTGCTTTGCATTCAGGCAGCCGAATGCGGACCGCGAGTTTTCAAAAGTTGCCGACCCCTGATCTAAGCTATAGCAGATTCCGAGAAATAGATGTTTCAAGGAAAATGTAAATTTTTAATCGGAAATGACGTCACTAAAACCTAAAATGAAAGTCCTTGACGAGTCGCTTTACCTTCTCCAGAATTTAATGCTGAACCCATATCAATCATTGCCTATGCTCTATCTATAACCAATCCCGAGAAATAGATGTTTGAAAAAACTACAACATTGCAGCTTATGTATAAGATACACTGGGATGCTGTGGCTTATGTAAGGCTCCTATATATACAGGCTGACTCAACCGCCATTTTGACTCCAGTGAGTCACCGTCTACTATCGTCAGTTTCGGTCCAGTCAGTTATCGTCTGCCTGTACTGTTCCAATGGCTCGCGCATGTTACATGACTGATATGATACTCAATTTATCTGTAACATAGGGGCTTCAGCTTTCAAAAAAATGTACCAATCATTCAAAAAAGTACTATGGAATGTTTTGATTTTCTCAAGAACTCAAAAAGAGGACGAGAAAATAACCCTCTTTTCGCCATGGCTTCAAATGGGAGTCAAGATGACCGCTATTGCGCCAGCCTGTATATTTAAGAGTCTTAGGCTTATGTGAAAGGTGTATTTAGTCCCTACGGCTTATGTGCGAGATCACTGCGACACTATGGATTATGTGAATAACTCTGCAACTCAGCGGTTTATCTGCAGGATATACTGAAATACTGCAACTTAAGTGAGGCACACTGCGACTCTGCGGATTATACGCAAGATACGCTCCTCGGGTATAAGGAGAAAATCGACAAACATACCAATAGGCACTTTTATCACAAGAAGAGAACAAGGTACTACGTAGGAAACGTCTGACATTACAGAGGAATTGAAATTGTGCACACAAATTGCAAAAAAAAGAGTGCCATATTGTTCCAGCACCAGAAAACACACGCATTATAAGATTATGCAATTATTTCAGCATCAACAGGCACGCCACGGTTTTCGCTATCTTATCCAGCGAAAAAACTACTAAATGATAATACGAAGGACCTGCCATCTATCGCTGATTAACGAAGCAGAATTTTCATAAATTAAGAGCTCCGGATTTAAATAATTTATTTATTAAACATTGTTCTGTTACTTTACATTCCAAAGCACATCTAATAATTTCCATGTTAAAACTTAGATTCGAGGTTGCTTTTTTAGCATTGCAAGGTAAAACTCAAAGGATTTCAAAACCTTTGATCTCAAATGACGTTAAAAATAGTTCACTCAAAACTTTAATTCCTCTCAAGTAATTTAACTGCGACACAGGTTAACGCTGGCGGACAACCATTTTCAGTTCATTGATTTGAGAGAAGGGCAATTAGATAATCTCACATAACGAAATTTAAGATCTAATTAACGCTCATGGTAATACGGGCATAAGGTTCTCCCGTTCTGTTCGCGGGCCCACTTTTAAAAATTACGCTAACTAGCAAAAAAAATCTCTCATTGGACAATCAAGGAAATAAAATGTTACTCGAATTCGTTAACAACCAGGAAAAATCCAGATCTCAAATAAATAACATAGTTTCCTTCAAAAAAGGGCTCGCCTCGATTTCTAACAGGAGATGAAAGTAATAAGGAAATTATCGCTCGTCGCGTTTATTTAAGAACTAATATTTTTATTGCAAAGATAAGAAAACGAAAGTGAAAATTTGGAAATATCGGTTTTCATGTGAAATTAAGAACAAGAAAGATCAATCATGCGTAAAGCATTAACTATGAAACACTTTACAACTAAAACACAATTTTATTTAAACATCTCTAAAATGTGTCGCATTCAGCGATGTAATTTTCGAATTATCACAGTACTACTACTTGAAAACTTAAAAGTCCATCGAAAAAGACAACGCTAGTTGCACACAATTAATTTTATTTAAATAACGTCGTCGAAATATAAATCGTCCGTCTCTCTATCTAAAATCAATGAATATTTCATTTATATCACTTATATTCCAGACTCCAGAGGTAAATAAATTTGTGAGAAAAAATTCAGCAATTCTTATACAACTCACACTACAATCGCTTGATTTATTTAGATTCTGCATGCTATAGTTTCGTGTTAAAATTAGGCTTCGTTATAGGAATAATCAAAGTATAGTGATCATTTTAAATTAAAAATATGGTAATTGTGTTGGCACAAAATTTAGATACACGGATAATACGCAAAATTAAAGCGATTTTATGACTGATGGAATATTAAACATAAATTTAAACTATCTCTAAATATCTATGGTATATACAGAGGAAAAAAATGAAAGCCATATTTTATTTTGCGATGAGTCACGGGAACTCTTCATATATCGGCTCATAGGTGTAATTATTATTTAAATTTTTATTTAAAAACTACTCACCATATTTTGCTGAATTTTTTTTACACATTTTATGTGACAATTTGAATATCTCCCAAAATTTTCAAAGCAAATTGTGAATTTTAACTCCGCTTAAAAATGTTTGAAAAATTAAAACCTATGGGGCTCAATGTGTTTCATTTATCCAACCCGAGTCAAATCCAAAACTAATTGGGTGATATCATTCATTTTCATTCAGAGGCATCCCACAGACCGTCTGAACAACATACTAAACTTTCCTTTCGATAAAGTCATTTTTAAGGCATTTATCGTACGAACGGACAGGCAGACATAATGACTAAAGTCATAAACACTTTTCAGCTATGTTGGAAAGTGTTAAAAATGAAAAATAGTTACACAGTGTAATTAACCACGGGGTGGATATTGAAGAGAAAATTAAAAATAAATTTAAAGTTGAAAATGAGCTACGAAAAAATTTTTACTTAAAAATGGGCAGAAATATTTCAGGATTACGACAATGAGCATACCGAATTTCCTGTAATTCTCTTAGTTAATTCAAGAAGTATAGCGCGCTGTATGGAAACAAAAACATTTCCCGATTACTAATAAATGGCGTTCATTTACTTCTCCTTAAAGCTACATATAAATCAAACCTATTTGATAATACTAAACATATTTCTTCTTTTTATCTTTTAGACTTTTTACCATTTTAGATCGAAAACGCGAAATTTTTCGTAAAAAGGAACATGTTAACGCTCTGTAAATTATGTCATTCGGTTATGAATGAAAACGTACATATGCAAGCCATTTTATTTCTTTGAAACTAATTTTATTATTTTTTCCGAAACAAATTTCAAAGAATTAAAGGCGTTAATTCATTTAGTTCGAACTCCCTCAAAATCAAAAATCTTCTGCCAATTTTCCATTGGAATAATCGCATCAAATTTCATTTGGTTGTCTCAATTTTTAGAGTAATGGCGTTAATTAGATCTGCCAAGTTACGTTCAATGCGTAAAAGTTTTTAGAGTAATCCATCTGGGAAATAAAATTTTAAAATACCTGGAGAGCTGTTTATAGTTACTCCTAAACAGTAATGGTCATTTATTTCTGATAACAAGTACTGTTTGCGTAAGTGTATGATAGTAATAAAAATATTTATTTTTATTTATTTATTTTGGATCAAAAACATTCAATATCTCGATAACGACGCATGTTGACGCTTAGTAAATGATGCCATTAGTTTTTAAATAAATGACTATTTTGTAACAATGTTTAACATATTTTATTTTTTCGATTTTCGAAAATAATATTTGAAAACAAGAAAGATCAATCATGTTTAAAGCATTGATTATGAAACACTTTCCAACAGCAATGCAATTTTATTTAAACATGTCTAAAATGCTCGGAAATATTTTAAAACTTCTCACAATACTACATTGATTTATTATATTTGAAAACTTAAACCTGCATCGAAAAAAATGAACTTCATTCAAATGACGGCATTGAAATATAAATTTCCTGGTTTAAACATCTCTAAAATGTGATATATTACTCGATAATAATTTTAGAATTATCATAATACCACGATAATTTATTATATTTAAAAACTTCATCGAAATCAACAGAAATTTATTCAAATGACGTCATAGAAAAAATAACACGCCTGGCTCTCTCTAAAAAAGCAGCATTTCATTCATAAATAATTTCCCATTCATGTCATTCATCACAATACTATAATAATTTATTTTATTTAAAAATTAAGACCATGGAGCTACAAGTAATTTAACTCTATGCATAAAACTTCATCGCAAAAAATCGTCCTTCTCTCGGTAAAGTCAATGAATATTTCTTTCATATCAGCTATGCAGACTCCATGAGCTAAATTCTTTTGCGTTAAAAAAAAACAGCAATTCCTATACAACTCATCCTACATATTTTGCTATTTACATTTTACATAAGTGGAAAATAGGCTTCGTTGTAGAAATAATCAAATTTGGATGAGCATTTAAAGTCATATATATTGTAATTGCGTTGATTTAGTATGTAGATGCACAGAATTTAAACCAAAATAAAGTGGTTTTAGGACGGATACAACACTCAATATGAGATAAAAAGAACTTTAAAAATCACGATTTTGAGACAAGATGGATACCATATATCATTTTGAAGTGGATCACGTGATAATTTCATATCATGGTCACGTGATCGTTTCATATAAGAGGTGTTATTATTATTTTAATTTCTATTTAAAAAACTACTGAATATATTTCGCTACTGAATATTTCTTTATATATTTTATGGAACAATTTGAATATTACCTAAAAATTTCGAAGCAATTTGTGAATTTTAAATCCGCTTAAAAAATGTTTGAAAAATTAGGTCCCATAGGGCTCAATGCATTTCATTTTTTCCACCTGGGTACAATCCAAAACTAATTGGGTGATATTATTAATTTATATTCCCATAGGTCCTACAGACCGTCTGAACAACATACTAAAATTTCATTTTGATTAAGTCATTTTTTCGACAGTTATCGTACTAACGGACAGACAGACAGACAGACAGACAGAATGAACGAAGTCATAAACACTTTTCAACTTTGTTGTAAAGTGTTAAAAAGTATATTACCCTCCTTTAACTATTCTGAAAATCAAAAGACCTGCGAATTTCACTGAGTGGAATAATCGTCATCCTATTTCATTCGCTTTTTAACGCTTTTTAACACACAACAAAATTGAAAAGTTTTTATGACTTCGTCCATTCTGTCTGTCTGTCTGTCCTGTCTGTCTGTCTGTCCGCTGGCACGATAACTGCCTTAAAAATGACTTAATCAAAATTAGTATGTTGTTCAGACGGTCTGTAGGACCTATGGGAATATAAATTAATAATATCACCCAATTAGTTTTGGATTGAACCCGGGTTGAAAAAAATGAAATACATTGAGCCCTATGGGACCTAATTTTTCAAACATGTTTTAAGCGGATTTAAAATTCACAAATTGCTTCGAAAATTTTAAGTAATATTCAAATTATTCCATATAATATATAAAAAAATATTCAGCGAAATATATTCAGTAGTTTTTTAAATAAAAATTAAAATAATAATAACATCTCTTATATGAAGCGATCACGTGACCATGAAATGAAAATATCACGTGACTCACTTCAAAATGATATATGGCATCCATCTTGTCTCAAAATCGGGATTTTTAAAGTTCTTTATAATTCATATTGAGTGTTTCATCCGTCCTAAAATCTCTTTATTTTTGTATAAATTCTGTGCATCTACATACTGAAATAACGCAATTACAATATATTTGAGTTTAAATGCTCATCCAAATTTGATTATTTCTGCAACTAAGTCTATTTTTCACCTATGTAAAATATAAACAGCAAAATATGTAGAATGAGTTGTATTAGAATTGCTGTATTTCTTTAACACAAAATCATTTAGCTCATGGAGTCTGCATAGCTGATATGAATCAAATATTCATTGATTTTACAAACAGCAGGACGATTTTTTTCGATGAAGTTTTAAGCATAGAGTTTAATTACGTGTAGCTCCATGGTCTTAATTTTTAAATAAAATATATTATTATAGTAATCTGATGAATGACATAAATGGGAAAATGTTATGAATGAAATGCTGTTTTTATAAAGAGATCCAGGCGTGTTATTTTTCTATGACGTCATTTGAATGAATTTCAGTTGTTTTCGATGAAGTTTTCAAATATAATAAATTATCGTAGTATTATGATAGTTTTAAAAATATTTCCGAGGAATGTATCGCATTTTAGAGATGTTTAAACCAGGCAATTTATAATTCAATGACGTTATTTTAATGAAGTTCATTTTTTTCGATGAAGGTTTAAGTTTTCAAATATAATAAATTAATGTAGTATTGTGATTAGTTTTAAAATATTACCGAGGAATGTATTGCATTTTAGACATGTTTAAATAAAATTGCATTGAAGTTGGAAAGTGTTTCATAATCAATGCTTTAAGCATAATTGATCTTTCTTGTTTTAATTTGCTTGAGAATTATAGTGGCCACAAGCTCACAGACAGACAGACAGACACACAGATATCAATGAAAAAATGTTTGATTTAAATTCAGAGATACTCAAAAGTTATAGATCAGCATTTCCAACACATTCGCGAACTCCTTTTCCAGATTTAATCTCATGAATGTACCGTCAAAAAGTTCAAGGGGAATGTTAATAATGGTTTTATTGTCTGTAGACGAAAATATTGTAAACAAGCACAATGTTTTATTAATACATTCTAGATATTTTTTAATTTAATTAACGATTTGAGCAAATGGATTTTTAAATATTTGCAAAATCTTTAAGAGTACCGAAAAAATTGACAAAAACTACGCGTCTTCAAAGCACCCTAAAAAATCCCGAAAAAAATCTACAAGAAAGATCAATCATTCATAAAGCATTGATTATGAAACACTTTCCAACTTCAATGTAATTTTATACAAGCATCTCTCAAATGCGATACATTCCTCGGTAATATTTTTAAAATTATCAAAATACTACATTAATTTATTAACACTTCACAACAAAGTTGAAAAGTGTTTATGACTTTGTTCATTCTGTCTGTCTGTCTGTCTGTCCGTTAGCACGATAACTGCCGTAAAAATGACTTAATCAAAATGAAATTTTAGTATGTTGTTCAGACGGTCTGTAGAACCTATGGGAATATAAATGAATAATATTACCCAATTAGTTTTGGATTGAACCCGGGTCGAATAAATGAAATACATTGAGCCCTATGGGACCAAATTTTTCAAACATTTTTTAAGCGGATTTAAAATTCACAAATTGCTTCGAAAATTTTAGGTAATATTCAAATTGTTCCATAAAATATATAAAAAAAATTCAGCGAAATATATTCAGTAGTTTTTTAAATAAAAATTAAAATAATAATTACACCTCTTATATAAAACGATCACGTGACCATGATATGAAACGATCACATGACCGACCCACTTCAAAATGATATATGGCATCCATCTTGTTTCAAAATCGTGATTTTTTTAAGTTCTTTTTAATTCATATTGAGTGTTGTATCCGTCCTGAAACTACTTTATTTTTGCTTAAATTCTGTGCATCTACATACTGAAACAACGCAAATACAATATATTTGAGTTTAAATGCTCATCCAAATTTGATTATTTCTACAACAAAGCCTATTTTTCACCTATGTAAAATGTAAACAGCAAAATATGTAGAATGAGTTGTATTAGAATTGCTGTATTTCTTTAACACAAAATTATTCAGCCTATAGAGTCTGCATAGCTGATATGAATGAAATATTCATTGATTTTACAAAGAGAAGGACGATTTTTTTCGATGAAGTTTTAAGCATAGAGTTTAATTACTTGTAGCTCCATGGTCTTAATTTTTAAATAAACTAAATTATTCTGTTATTGTGATGAATGAAATGAATGGGAAAATGTTATGAATGAAATGTTGTTTTTATAGAGAGATCCAGGTGTGTTATTTTTTCTATGACGTCATTTGAATGAATTTCAGTTATTTTCGATGAAGCTTTCAAATATAATAAATTATCGTAGTTATTATCATAGTTTTAAAAATATTACCGAGGAATGTATCGCATTTTAGAGATGTTTAAACCAGGCAATTTATATTTCAATGACGTCATTTGAATGAAGTTCATTTTTTTCGATGAAGGTTTAAGTTTTCAAATATAATAAATTAATGTAGTATTGTGATAAGTTTTAAAATATTTCCGAGGAATGTATTGCACATTTTAAACTTGTTTAAACAAAATTGCATTGAAGTTGGAAAGTATTTCATAATCAATGCTTTAAGCATGATTAATCTTTCTTGTTTTAATTTCAGTATTATGCTTTACATTTATTAAACCATAACATCACTTTGAATTTTGTGATTCTGGGAGTGCCTTTCGAACAATCTAGTGCCATCGGATTTTGAAAAATCAAAACTTTCAACTGTTCCTCTCATTCTTAATGTTTTCTGCCACAGTTATCATCAATCGTACTTCTGCTCCAAAAAGATGAAAAATAATTTCCTGTACAGAGTCGTTCGGCAAGGATTTTAAACTCATTATGACTAATGGCATTCATTCCGTTCTTTCCTTAATTAGAAAATGTCGCATTAGAAGCGAGAAATATTCATCGTTTTCTATTTTTTAAAAGATTCTTCTAGCATATGTGTAATGTACTTACACATTTTTAGTGTCTAGATTTTGAGTGGGAGTTACCGTAGTAAATAAATGTGTGATATTTTCTAGATTTGATGATTTTTTTTAAAGGATGCTAATTGCTCGGATTTTCAGAACAATATGTATTGAAATAAAAGTAAAAAATGCATAAATTACCTTACTTATAAAATTAAAGGATGAATAACTATCGTGTTCTTGAAATCTAAATTGTCCGGTATTACAGTAATATTGATGATTCCAAATTTCCCAGGATATAGGATGAGCGGTTGTAGTGTAGCCGTGCATGCACCTACACAACAGTTTTTTTATTTTATTTTTGCTATAAATGGGCGCATTAATTTTCGCGAATTCACTCTGAATTCCTATGCCGTTTTTATCAGATGTTTGCATCTTAAATCCTGGACAACGCCGCTGCATTTTCTAGTCATCTATAAAAGTATTTAATAATAAAAAATCAAATCAGGATGCTTATGAGCCCAAAGAACTTCTGAAATTCAAAGTGAACTAAAATAAAGTGTGCATGAAGGAATTTTCTTTGCACTAGGTATGCGCTAAAGAAAAAATTGCATCGGTCCCAACAAAACAGTGAACGAAATTATATAGTATTATTGTTATTATTATTATTTTATCAAATGGCCAGGCCCTTGATTTTCATCATTCGCCTATACATCGGCCAGAAACGTGAACCATTTATCCGTCCTAGGACGTTGCCCCAGGCGCACCAGAGGGGGGCGGAACACACTGCGCCCGACAACACAACATCCATGCTTTACGTGGGACTCGAACCCACAACGCGGCGGTCGAACGATTGCTTGGAAACGCTAGCCTTGACCGTTTGACCACCGCGTCGGCTTATATAGTATTATCAAAATCGTACAATAGATTTCAGCACTTCTCTTCAAAGTACGAAAAATATACATAACGTTCTCGATACGATGTCAAAAGACATTCTTCTTTCAAACACTTTCACCTGTCAGGACTTTGATGAAACAAAATTAAATTGTTCACACAAAATAAAATGCATATGAAGGGAGGGTTTCACTCGGTTTTCCTCTACAATTTATATTTTTGAAACGCACTAATGCTCATATGTTGCAATCTCAAGTTATGAAAGACGTTATGAAAGTTATGAACGAAAGTTATGAAAGACGACAAAGTTATGAAAGTTTTACGTTAAAAATGGCTGCACCAGATGGCGGAATCAGCAACCTTTTAACAAATGAAAGCACACATCTGCTGTGTTATAAAATAACTAAAAAATTAATTCGCATTTTTAAAAAAATCTCGCCGATGCGTATAGTCCCGTGTCTTGAAGTATCTGTGTACCAAATTTCATGGTCGTACGACATTTAGAATTTTCGCTACAGCCGGCACAAACAGACACCTTTTATTATTATAGATTCATGACGTATTTCTATTTCCTCATACTATTGTATAAAGCATAAAGGATTCGTTAAACCTTCACGTTGGGAAAACGCCAAAATCGCTTGAAACAATAATTCAAGTGGCGCTGAGTTAAGATAAGTCCCACCGCATTGTATGTATTTTATGATAAAAGGCTCGTATTGAATTAAATAATATTCTTTAAACTGTCAATTTTACAGAAAAAAATTAGCAGTGCAATGAAAATTAGAACTTAAACAATGGGGAATATTTTTATGCATTTAAATATATTTTACCGTTCAAATTTTTTTGTCTCCATATATTTTATATCCTGTTCTACAACTAAGAGAAATAGTTGTTACTTCTACTCCTAGTTAAGGAACATTAATTTAAAAATTATCAAAAATACATATACTAAACATTGCTATTTTCTGTTGCGTCAAATAAGAACAGATGGGACTTTACTAACGCTGACAACGACAACCAGATATAATTCTCAAAGCATTATGGTATTTTCAAGCTTTTCATTAATAAGAGTTTTATCTCCTCTCTAACTCTAGTGTAAAGCATGGACGTAAAAGATACGTACGTAAGACGTAAAAGGCATACTATATATGTCTATGGTATAAAACAGTGTTTTGCCGAAAATTTTTAATTCAATATTTTGATGGAAAAGAACGATTTTAAACCTGCTAAATATATTTTAAGCACTTTCGGAAATATGTTCGGAAATACGTCCATGACATTCATGTTTATCTGAGGTATGGACAAATTATGTCATGAATAAATGCGCATATCGCTCTGGCATTTTCCATATAGATACATTACGTAAAAACTAAAACTATACGCTTTTTTTTTCTTTTAAATTATTACAAAATTGATATTTTTGTAACATTATTTTTCACTGAGAAAAATTGTGATTCAGAGAGCAAGGATAGTATAGTCGAATATTATAGTTTGAACTGCTCTATGGGTGTAAAGGGTCAACCAGTCTTCTCTCTCTTTGAAAAAGGCCACTTTCCGAAAAATTCTAAGATGCTATCAGTGAGTCACGTACCTTATGTCTATCCTTGGTCTATAGCCTGCTACACAGGCATATAACGACTAACAATACACCGAAATCTTGTTGAAATCCGAACGATAGAAACGAAACTGGGCACATAGTCTAGGGAGGCCCAGCTTTGCCCTCCTCCTTCCATCCGCACCTATAATAAGCTACAGTCCCTTAATAACCCATGAGTACCGTCGCAGTAGCGCCCTCTACCCGTATATAATGAACTCACGCGAGGGCGTGATCTAAATTTTAAAATCCTCTCTCTAACTGACTTCGCCCTGAGCTCACGATCCCCTTCCTAAATGAATCCTTTAAAATTATGTTCCCAAAAATCCAACAAAATAAAATGGAAAAAAATTCCTAATTAAATAAGATACAAACTCGATTAAATCATTATCAGAATAAGATCCGAACTCGCGTAATTAAATAAAATCCTAACTCACGTAATTATTATCCGAAAAAAAAATCTCAACCCATTTAATTATAATCAGAATGAAATGCTAACTGACGTAACTGTTATCCGAATCGCATGATTTTTGTACAGATTACCTTCAGTAAGAATATACAATTTGAAGCAAAATGTTATAAACTTTTGCCTCAATTGTAAAGAATTTTGTAATTTTAATTTCCAGTTAATTTTTCACAGCTGGAATGTCCGTAACTAGCCGATGATTAGAGTCTGACAGTTGTACCCTCTGCAATCTTTGAAACAAAAAATGTTTTGGAATAACATTTTTCCAGTTATATGATTAAAAACTTTCAAATTAATGGCGTCATAACGACAAATATCCCCGATAAATTGCATTAATAAAACAAACAACAGCCAATTAAACTTTACGAGATCGAAGAAAAGTTTTACTCATCATATGTTTTTATTTTGCAACTGCCTTGACATTTATTATTCCTAAATTTCGAGAAAATATTCTTCAGCAAAATGCATGACTGTCCAACAGTGACAATAAGAAATAACTAAAAGAAACAAATTGCTTCTTTTTATTCCCAAAATCATGAATTACATTTATTAAACCATTACGTTACTTTGAATCTTGGAATTCTGAGATTGTACGACCTTAACAAACTGGTGCCACCCTTTTTTGAAAAATGAAACATATAACAGTTACTCTCCTTTTTGATGTTTTCTGCCGAAGTCATCATCAATTGTTATTCAGACGAAAGAAATTGCGAAATAATTTCCTGCACAGAGTCGTCCGCAAAAGATCCTAAACTCGTTGTGACTGATAGCTTTCATTCTTTAATTAGAAAATGTAGGATTAAAAGGGGGGGGGGATATCCATTCTCTTTCTGCTTTTTAAAGATTCTTTCAGCGTGTGTGCGATGTTCGGATACATTTTCAAGAGCCTTCGATTTAAGTGGAAGTTAGCGTGATGAAATTTTCTTCTGTTTTCTCTTTTCGCTGATTTCGTAAATCGAGAATAATCTTTCTGTTTTCCAGAACCAGATGTAATAAAAGTTAAAACAAAATGTGACCGCACAAAAGTTATACATGAGAGGGATGAGTAACGATTTAGATTTATGAAATCAATTTTGTTTAAGAAATTTTGATGGCAGCTTCAAAGAACAAGCAAAAACATCGGGCATTATTTTATTTACTTACTACTATGCATAGTATATGTGAAAGGAAAGTATTATGACGGGATCAAATATCCAATTATCATATTTTTACTTTCCCTATATGCATAGTTTAATGTATAGGGATAGTGTTATGAAGGGATCAAAAATTCTAATTCGAGTTTTCGACGGGAAAGCACGTTTCAAGCATCCCTAAACAGGAATCCATCGATTTAAGGGTGATGTGTGTGTGTGTGTCGTTGTTGAGACCCAGACCATCCGACCTACCAGAAAGGTGTAAGGTGACCGTTTGAACGGCCGGGAAGTGCCCCCCAATTTAGACCGGAATCCAGTGGGAGAGGCATCCACAGGGACCGCATCCTCCTTCCCCTACCACCAACCTCTCGGAAGGACTTACGGATCCACATGTTTAGCGTGATCGTACTCCGCATGAACACGGCGGCAGTTGTGGCAGCGTGCAAATCCAGCGCGCAAACCACCAGGCTACACGCGGTGTTCCCAGGTGGTCACCCACCCAAGTACTAACCGCGCCCGATGCTGCTTGACTTCGGTGATCTAACGAGAACCGCTGTTTTCATCACGGTAGGGCCGTTGGCCATGTGTGTGTGTCCGCCCGTCTGTGGAGACGATATCTCACGAACAAATGAAGCTTTTCGAATGAAGTTTGGGTACACAAATTACAACTAGTGAGTACTGAAAGCCTATTCATTTTAAACGCAATCGAATGTTCGGTAAATCCCTAATTTTTTAAACGAAATTTTGAAAAATAATCAAACATTCAGAATCGTCAATAACGTTGCGTAAGTAATCATTTCCTAAGTAGTTTTTCATTAGAAAACGATTGACATAATTTTTAAAATGCTAGCATGAACCGTTCTTGAGATATTGTAGTTTTTCAAAAAAATTTATCAAAAAATGACATAAAATTGAAAAAGTATTAACTATTGAGAAATATATTCACTTTTCATATGTAATATTATGCGATAAATTAGTTAACAACATTTCTTTCCCTTCACAAGAGATGATACTTTGGGTAATAGTTTTTTATTTTAATGGCCATCAATTTGTCAACAGTCATTTATATATAAGAAATGCCCTGCTCTCCGTTTGTCTTTAAAAGTTGGAGATAGATTTTGCGAACTTGGTGACTCATTTAATGAAATATCGCCAGCTTGGCGATATTTCGTCCAGACTGGCAAAAATATAGTCAAAATTTCAAAAATGCTAAATTGCTAAATTAGCGAAAATAACGCGAAATTGATTAATTCCGATAGGAAAATCTCTCTGATGACGACCGGCATTCTAAAACCCTATTTGACTTTCGATCCCAGCCCCTCTCCAACATCCTGGCTGCGCCTATGCCTTGGATCAAGTTAATAAATAAACAAGAAAGATCAATCATGCTTAAAGCATTGATTATGAAACACTTTCCAACTTCAATGCAATTTTATTTAAAAAAGTCGAAAATGCAATACATTCCTCGGTAATATTTTAAAACTTATCACAATACTACATTGATTTATTATATTTGAAAACTTAAACCTTCATTGAAAAAAATGAACTTCATTCAAATGACGGCATTGAAATATAAATTGCCTGGTTTAAATATCTCTAAAATTCAATACATTCCACGGTAATATTTTTAAAACTATCATAATACTACGATAATTTATTATATTTGAAAACTTCTTCGAAAACAACTGAAATAAATTCAAATGACGTCATAGAAAAAATAACACGCCTGGATCTCTCTATAAAAGCAGGATTTCATTCATTTCATTCATCACAATACTATAATAATTTATTTTATTTAAAAATTAAGACCATGGAGCTACAATTCATAAACTCTATGCTTAAAACTTCATCGAAAAAAATCGTCCTTCTGTTTATAAAATCAATTAATATTTCATTCATATCAGCCATGCAGACTCCATGGACTGAATTATTTTGTGTTAAAGAAATACAGTAATTCTAATACAACTCATTCTACATATTTTGCTGTTTACATTTTACATAGGTGAAAAATAGGCTTAGTTGTAGAAATAATCAAATTTGAATGAGAATTTAAACTCAAATATATTGTCATTGTGTTGTTTTAGTATGTAGATGCACAGAATTTAAGCAAAAATAAAGTAGTTTTAGGACGGATACAACACTCAATATGAATTAAAAAGAACTTTAAAAAATCACGATTTTGAAACAAGATGGATGCCATATACCATTTTGAAGTGGGTCATGTGATCGTTTCATATCATGGTCACGTGATCGTTTCATATAAGATGTGTAATTATTATTTTAATTTTTATTTAAAAAACTACTGAATATATTTCGCTGAATTTTTTTTTATATATTTTATGGAACAATTTGACTATTACCTAAAATTTTCGAAGCAATTTGTGAAATTTAAATCCGCTTAAAAAATGTTTGAAAAATTAGGTCCCATAGGGCTCAATGTATTTCATTTTTTCAACCCGGGTTCAATCCAAAACTAATTGGGTGATATTATTCATTTATATTCCCATAGGTCCTACAGACCGTCTGAACAACATACTAAAATTTCATTTTGATTAAGTCATTTTTACGGCAGTTATCGTGCTAACGGACAGACAGACAGACAGAATGAATGAACAAAGTCATAAACACTTTTCAACTTTGTTGTAAAGTGTTAAAAAAACATCGACTACAGTCCTACATCAAATCCAAATAAGAAAAAAGGACTTGTTGAATAACAACGATCTTGATATCATTCATGTAATTGTTTGGTGTATGACTTTTTGTCTATTTCCAAAAAACTAAATAGTACGCAATTGAAAAATTTTTAGTTTTCACTAATTTAAATAATTGACGAACGTGATTCAATTATTCGCTGATTTCTTAATGGAAAGTCAAAAGAAAATTTGCATCAGCAAAGGCAAGACAGACAGGTTTTTGTCGGCTGCTGCATTACTCTATCCGGCTGTTCTGGAGAAGAAGATTGCTTTTGCCATTGAAATCGGTTAACACTATTCATCAATTTTTATGCTGTTAGTAATAAACTATTTTATTGCAGACGCATAAAGGAAACTTGAAACCTTACACCTTAATTCACACTTATATTTTATAATTGCTATTTCTATTAAACCTTGTAAAGAACCTCGTTCCCCCACCGGGGATCGAACCCTGGATCTCCGAACTGGCCAGCTGGAGTTCTACTTTTGAACTATTGAAACAAAATTGGAAGCTTTTATCGTCGAGGTGGACTCTGTATTCTCCACCCTCTAATGTCAGATTGGCGGGCAACTGACAATCTGGCTGACCACCTCCTGCTATTTTTACCTCTGGTTAGCCTCCTGCTACTACTACTAATTTTACCCAGGTTAGTATCCTGCGTGGTCGTTATCCTCTCAATTATAAATCGGCACTCAATCTTCCAGAGTCCACTAAATTCGCACTAATCGTACTAGGGTCACTTTCGGACCTCTGGCATCTTTGCACTAACCTACAGGGTTGATTTATTCGGGCGGCATTGTAAAGAAACTTGCTGCCCCAACCCAGGATCTCCGAACTGGCCAGCTGACGCTTTACCGTTGAGCTATTTGGACGAAATTGGAAGCTCTTATAGTTGAAGTGGACTCGACAACCTGTTGGATCATTAGTGGCGCTAAATAATTGTTAGTAAAGATCCTTCTCCTTCGCGTCGTCTCGCATATTGTGATTTGTAAATTTTGCTGTGCGCATTTGAGCCGAAAATTGAAAGCGTTCCCAGTGAACCATGATCATTTGATATCAAAACGCTTCCTGACTTAAATCCCAGCAGAAACAAAAGCCACCGCCATCCCAGGCGATGCGTATTCCCAAAAGGCATGCTGCAACGAAACCACTGAATTCTGGTTGCTAACTTCTGTTTAAATAAGTAAAGCGACACCCATACCATTGCATGCTGATAGGGGGACCATGACTTGCTGACAACACCTCATTAATCCTCTTCATGTTCTTTCCTCCCAGCCACTTATGCATGATTACTAAACTCGGCGTATATTCGTATAAATTACTAGGACTAGCAATTGGTGCATTGCGTGTGAGCGTTCCATCATGGTTTCGAGTAAAATTTCAATGCATTACGAGGTCTAATTGGAAACAGTATACGATGCACGTAACATTACGGGAAATAATACGAATGGCAATGGCGACTTGAGGTTTTTCTCAACAGAGATTCGGGTAGCAAACTAAGATGACCACACCTAGACTGGGAGAGGGCAGGGCACGGGATAATTTTTTCCAAAGAAATGCTGACAAATCATAGGATCAAAATTAATACAATCATTGAATGAATTTAGTTACGCTAGATAAGTTTAAAGCAGGGATTGTTCTTTGAAACAAAGTCTCAGATATCTTCGAATATATTATAAAACCGTTGCTAAATTCATTCATTCTTCACTCTTTATGTACCCAGTAAAAATTTAGTTATGCAGCTGCAAATAAACCTAAACATAAATCACATGATTAAAGGAAAGACCGTCGCAAATTGAATGGATTAAATTTTATTAGAAAAGTTTACATAGAGATTTATGTACTAATGCAAAATTGTATTGAATGCAAACATGAATCTGAAAATTAAAAAAATTTCATTAGATCACATCATATAAAAGTTGAAATAAGCTCTCACCCGGTTTCCGAGGCAAAAAAAGAGCCTTCTTAATCAGAATAAATGAGACAAAGGCAAGATAGTATTTGTCACACGAGATAATGGACAGGTGTATTCTTTGTCACAGGACAGATGCCATCTTTGTCAAAGGAAAGATGCCATCTCCGTCCCAGGACAGACCCGATCTTGCCTTTTTTTAACTGGTGCTCTGTCCTATTCAGAGTTGAAATAAGCTATCAACCGGTTTCCGAGGCAAAAAAAGATCCTTCTTAATCAGGATAAATGAGACAATGGCAAGATAGTATTTGTCACACGAGATAATGGACAGATATATTTTTTGTCACAGGACAGATGCCATCTTCGTCAAAGGAGAGATGCCATCTTCGTCAAAGGAGAGATGCCATCTTCGTCAAAGGAGAGATGCCATCTTCATCAAAGGAGAGATGCCATCTTCGTCCCAGGACAGACCCGATCTTGCCTTTCTTTGAACTGGTGCTCTGTCCTATTCATTTATTCTGATAAAGAAGGCGGCTCTTTTTCCCCTTTGAGATCGGTTAATGCCGTTTTTCAACTTTTTATGCTGTGTCAGATTATTTCTGACACCAGTTTTTTTATATTGCAAACAAACATAAAGTCTTAAATATTTAATATATCATAAATCATAGTAATTCCGAAACCATTAATAATTTCAATTGCATAGTAGTTTCTAGACTTTTCTAATCAACACTATCTCAAATAACATTTTATAGTTACAAAAATCTCCTTATATTGTCTTTTAAATCTCTTTAACATAAAATGCCTATTCTACTCCCGAACGCATATACAAACTCATATCTTGAAATGTATAAGTTATTTCTTACTTAATATATTTTATTTGGATTTTTTTTAAAGATATTTTTCCTTTCAAATAATCACGATTTCTTGAAAACAAAACACACCCATATCTAGCCCTTCTCTAAATTTATACTTCCATTATAAACAATACATATGCAATATCCGTTATTTATTTCCTCTTCATGGGAATGCCTTCACAGAATACTAATACACGATTTTGTTACATTAACAACATCATTATCACTGTAAAAGAAAAATGAATTCTATTTGGCATTCTAGCTTTCTTTCTGTGCGTGCATATTCTGACTTTTCGTTCATAAAGTGAACTTTAAACTGCAGTTAAATATTGATACATCTTCGTTTCTATTTTCTGGCAGTTTTCTTTTCAGCACGATATATTCTAACATTATAAGTCCACCGTCCATGACACATTCCACAGACCAACAAAATTGCAAAAATAATCTGATGTGTCCAACACCTAACTTTCTCATCGGATTAACAGTTTCAGATATCGTGAGGAAACAGCAAAAAGAAGAAATTTATGAAGAAGCCTTCATATGGTAGCAAGTGGTTAAACATTTCACTTTTAATGAAACTATTAAGAAATTTTATACTCTTTTGCACACTTATTTCGTACAATCCTAGAAATTTTCGGCAAAACCTAAAATGACATCTCCAGAAACGAAAATCCCTAGTGAACCCAACCTTCCCCTTCCAAATTTGATGCTGGATCCATTTTAGTCATCATTTAAACTATATCTTCAGCCAATCTTAAAAAATAGATGTTGCAAAGAAAATGTAAAGTATTTTAATCTAAAGCAACAGCTTCAGATCGGAAGTGGTAATCCTTACTGAGTCATAATATCTCCTTGAGAATTTAATGCTGGAGCTATAGCAGCTCTAAGATCTCTATTTAAGCTCCATTTCAGTAGTTTCAGAAAATAGTTTTAAGCGGAAGTTGAAAAGGAACAAGAAGTGGATGTTCTTAGTAAATCAACCTATCTCCTTCAGATTTTAAAGCTAAATCCATATCAATTATCTTCTAAGCTCTATTTATAGTGAATCATGAAAAATGGATGTTTCAAGAAAAATGGACATATTTGAACCAGAAAAACAAAGGAAATGACCCCCCCCCCCTACCTCCTTCGAAATTTGATGCTTAATCCATATATATCAGTCATCATCCATTTTCTATCTATAGCAAATCCTGAGAAATAGATGCTTCAAAAAATATTTTAGTAAAACATACCTGGCAAATTTGATTGCCCACAATAAGTGTTTTTTTAACACTTTACAACATAGTTGAAAAGTGTTTATGACTTTGTTCATTCCTTCTGTCTGTCTATCTGTCTAACCGTTCACACGATAACTGCCGCAAAAAAGACTTTATCAAAATGAAATTTTAGTATATTGTTCAGACGCTCTGTAGAACATATGGGAATATAAATGAATAATATCACCCGATTAGTTTTGGATTGAACCCGGATTGAAAAAACGAAATACAATGAACCCAATGGGACCTAATTTTTCAAATATTTTTTAAGCAAATTTAAAATTCACAAATTGCTTCGAAAGTCTTTGGAAATATTCAAATTATCCCATAAAAAATTTTTAAAAAAACTCAGCAAAATATATTCGGTAGTATTTTAAATAGAAATTAAAATAATAATTACAACCATATTATATGAAGAGATCACGTGATCCACTTCAAAATAAAATATGGCATCCATCTTGTGTCAAAATCGTGATTTTTAAAGTTCTTTTTAATTTATATTTAATATTATTTATAATTATTTTTAATTTATATTATGTATGAGTCCTAAAACCGTTTTTTTTTTGCTTAATTTCTATGCATCTATATTCTGAAACAACGTAATTACAATATTTTGGAGTTTAAATGATCATCAAACTTTGATTATTTCTACAACGAAGCCTAATTTTAACTTATGGAGAATGTAAACACCCCAAACTGTAAGACGAGTTATATAAGAATTGCTGAATTTCTTTATCGCAAAATTATTTATCTCTGGAATCTGCAATATAGCTGATATGAATGAAACATTCATTGATTTTATATAGAGAAGCAGACGATTTTATACCAGACTTTTTCGATGAAGTTTTAAGCATAGAGTTAAAGTACTTTTACCTACATGCTTTTAAGTTTTTAGTAAAATAAATTATTGTAGTATTGTGATGAATGAAAATAATTGAATAAAAGTGTATGAATAAAATGTTTACTGCTTTGACATAGAGAGCCAGGCGATTTATATTTCAATGACGTCGTTTGAATAAAGTTCATTTTTTTCAATGAAGTTTCAAGTTTTCAAATATAATAAATTATTGTAGAATTGTGATAATTTTAAAAATATTACCGCTAAATGTGTCGCATTTTAGAGATGTTTAAATAAAATTGCATTGCCATTGGAAAGTGTTTCATAATCAATTCTTTATGCATGATTGATCTTTCGTGTTTACAAATTGATCAAATTCAAAATCAATGTGCCTTTACACGGTTTTATTTAGGTTAGTTTCTCTGTTTGTTTGTCTGAGTAAAATCTTGAAATTAAGGTTTGCTCCACTTCTACCGAGCCCATTTTCTTGAAATTTTGCACACATACGTATTTACGGTGACAATATAATGTTTCATCAAATTTGGGTTGATCTCTAACCCCCCCCCCCCCTCCCCATCCACCAATCTATTTCTTCAGAAACATACATTTTTTGTGTTTGCTTCGACAAAATACATGGACCCGAGGAAGAGTTTTGCAGAAGTGAACAAATCCATGATTTAGGCCAAGCCCTTGTCCACGTGTATAGCATTAATGCCAGGATTTCATTTGTTTTTCTTTTATCGTTTCCATACCATTGATTTTTTATGATTTTATTTAACTTGATGATTCGAAATTTGTATTTTTTCCATTTGATTGAAGATTTGCTGATTTATACTTTTATTTTGTAGGCGTGTTAGAAAGTTGGGTTTTCCGAGTTCCAGCTTCTCACTTTTCTATCTTTGGACTCTCAAACTATTATATATATATAAATATATATATATATATATATATATATATATTTTTATATATATATATATATATATATATATATATATATATATATATATATATATATATATATATATATATTGTGCGTGCATTGTATATTGGTTATTTTATTTTCTGTCAAGTTGTTTACGAACGAATTTTTGTAGAAACATCCTTTTTTAATTAGTGTTAATTTTTATCTCATTACTATCCCAATCTTCTCATATTATAATGTCTGGTAATTGTTATTCCTTCTCTTATCGGCATTATGGCCGTGAATTTGCTTCTATGCTGATATTAATATTACTTGAATTTTCTTATTTTTACATTTTTCTAATATATATATATATATATATAAACAATTTTTTAAATTTAAATTTAAGTCTAAAAAGTTTGCAGCATTAGAGTCATTATTACTGGCATTTAGTTGTAAATTATTAGGACAAAAGTTTAAGGCAAAATAATTATTATCATGGGATACACATAATATATCATCTAAATACCTTTACATATGCAAATTATGCGACACTAGATTATAGTTTTTCTCATAGTAGAATGAATATAGGTTAGCTAATAATGATGAAGCACCCCCCCCCTTGTGGAATACCAAACTGTTGCTTAAAAATAGAATCACCATGTTATATATATATATATATATATTTGAAATGTAATAATAAGAATTATGTAAAAATAAAAAAAATAAAAATACAATTAAAGTAATATTAACATCACCATAGAAGCAAATTCACGTCCATAATGCCGATAAGAGAAAAGAACAGAACCTTCCCAAATTCGATGATTAATCAGAATAAAATTCCTCTTCAGGTCTGAGTATTTAATTCTAATTAACCCAAACAAATGCCTGTTTCAGATTAAGCAATAGTACATTACTATAAATGCTTAAACTCAGACTACAGGCATCAAAAAATGAAAAAAGGATACATTAAGAAAATTGTATTACCATGCGGCATAAATCATTCCTCTTCTACCACGTGTATACACAATCAACCTCAACAACTTAATCTAGAAGCACCGGAATGAACAAGTCGAAATTCTACCAGGGAGGCAGTACGAACGTTCACGGAAATACTCCCAAACCCGTCCAGTGAGTCTAAGCTGAAGACTGGACAAGCAATTCAGAATACAACTTCCCAAACATGCAGAACTGAATATGAATATGAATCATAGATGAAAATTCCTACTAAACAAGAATTCATAGGAAAACTGGATAATCGAGAATGCCACTATACACCATTATAAGGGCGCACAAAACGTAGTTTCAATACTGACAAAAGTTATATTTTTTTGCGAAAATAAAATTCAAAACATTAATGTTAATGTATCTTATTTTCCGATTTTTTGATTTTTCTAATGTTTTTGACTTAGTTTATTATTTTTCATTTTTATTTATTTATATAATTAATAAATAATTATATATAACATACAAACATACATATATATATATATATACATATATATACACATATACACACACATATACATATATATATATATATATATATATATATTTTTTTTTTTTTTTTTTTTTCCCTCTCTCTCTCTCTCTCTCCTGTATGTTAGTCACTATAATTGGGAATGTTTTCTAGGATGTTATCGAGTGAAATTTGATACACTGAGTTGATAATTTTAATAACAAAATTGGGGGGATATGCATATTTAGTCGCTGTACTCAATAATTCCATAAAGTGCGCTAATCTATAATATTCATCACAAATTTTATTGATTCTAAGAGCCTGGTTTATTATAATATTTCTAAATACAGATATATGCAGACAAGAGTCAAAATGTTGAATTTTTGATGTATTAAATTTAAAATCCTGTCTTTTATCATACAAGTTTATAACCATATTACAATTTTGTAAATTTAAATTTAAATCTAAAAAGTTTGCAACATTTGTGTCATTATTACTTGCATTTAATTGTAAATTATTTGGATAAAAGTTTAATACTATAGGGATATTATTATTTGGGGATACACATAAAATGTCATCTATATATCTAAACATGTGCATATTATGCAAGCTTGGATTAATGTTTTTTTCATAGAAGAATAAATACAGATTAGCTAACAAAGATGAGGCACACACCCCTTGTGGGATACCAACCTGTTGTTTAAAAATAGTACCACCATGTTGAATATAATTCTCATAAAGAGTGAAGTTAAGTAATTTTTTAAAAAGAAAATTTGAATATTTTAGGTTGATATTATATTTTTCAAAAATTCCTAAAATAATTCTATACAGATCATCTATATTAATATTATTAAACAAATCTTTGAAATCAAAGGTATAAATACTACGAATATTAGTAAGAGTTTTCAATTTCTTAACTACTTCAAAACTGTTTTTTACAATATGACAATTATTTGAGATTTCATCTGACGAGGATACTTCATGTAATATCTTTAATAATAATTTTCCAGCATTAGTAATGTAAGAATTATGCCCACTGGTAATGGTTCGAAAAGCAACAGGGGATTTATGAAACTTGGGTACTAAAACAATATATGGAATGTTATTACAACTATTTTTTAGATGGATTTGCTTATATTTGGCTGATATTCTATTGTATAAGATTTTAAGGTTAGTTTTATGTAAATTATAGATATGATTATTAAGTAAGTGTGACTGAAGAGTATTTTTATAATAATATTTACATATAATTGAGTAGTTTCCACTTGCCTTATCGACATATGTAATGACAAAATCATTTTGTATTTCTTTAATATCATTTTTAATTGAATTAAGTTTATATGAATTATTAATTTTCTGATTATATATATAATGATTTAAGTATTGCTCTATTAAGACTCTCCAAGGTTTAAAGGCTTCTACAGGGATTTGATATTTATAACTGATTTTATAAATAAATTTATTTAAGTCAAGAAATAAACCTTTACATATTAATTTATGTTTAAATTTAGTAGGTATACGGTACTTAGTACCCAGTAACATCAGTGATCTTAGTGCATCATAATTAATAATATTTAGATTTCCCGTTATAACATGCCCATGGTGTTTATCTACGAAGTCTTTGTATTTTTCTAAATGACAGTGGCAATATGACTCTTTATCCAATTCATAGTTTTGATTAATATCTACTGATTTGGCAATTTGATTATAGTTGAAAATATAACGTCCTAGCGGTTTATCATATTTATATGCAATTTTAGGATTTACATGTTTGACTGGAAAGTAATTGGAAACCGATTTTAAAAAATTATTTATCTTCAGATTATTTAAAACAGAATTAGTAAAATTCAAGGTACAATATTCATTTATTTTAGTATTTTGTTTTGATTCGTCATTAAAGTTTAAGTCTGTGACATAAAAATAACTATTAAGATTTTTACTTCTGGTAATGAGCAAATCATAGAATAAATGTTTAAAATGAACGTTATCAAATGCAGTACTTAGAAAAAGATTATATACCATATTTAATTGCTGTTTTTTAATTGCGAAAATCCAGTTTTTACATTGTTTCCAATCAAAAGTAATTTTAAAATTTGCATGTTGCTGAAAGATGGCATTTTTTAGTTCAGATAATGATGGCAATTTTTTATTATATTTACTTGCTCTTTTAGTTCTTTTTGATTTACTTTTATGATTGTTGAAGGAATTATAAATATTATGGTCTTCATTAGGAGAATTAAAGGACTTTTTAACTATATTATGATGGTTAAATATTTGATTGAGTCCATATGGAAAGATGGTTTTGTGTGCACAAATGAATTCATTTTCAAGAAACAATCTGTCATAGTAATTTTTCTGAATACACAGAATACTAATTTCAATGTTATCGAACCCATGTTTAGAAAAATGTTCGTATTCAAATTTTGATTCATTAAAGGAAGTTGCATTATTTGAAAAAATTTTTATGTGATTCCTGTGTACGTTAATTCGGAGATGCAGAGGGTTGCTGGTTTGACCTATATATGACATATTACATTTTTTACATTCAATTTGGTAGATACAATTATATGTTTTACAGAAGACAAGATTATTGTTACAATTGATCTGATTACTATTAGCAAACGGACAAGTTTTACATCTATTAGAATTACAAGATTTAAATTTAAGAGTGTTATTTAGTGATGCATGGCTGTACGATTGAAAGTTATATGAAGTGAATAAAGAATACTGGCTGGATGTACCGAATGAAGATGGAATAGTCATAGAGGATAATATATATATATATATATATATATATATATATATATATATATATATATATGTATATATATATATATATATATATATATATATATATACACACACATATATATATATATATATATATATATATACATATATATATATATATATATATATATACACATTATTTTATTTATTTATTTTATTTATTATTTTATTTATTTTTTTATTCTCTCTATGTATTATTGTCTTTATTATTTTATGAATTCCAACTATGAATATTATTTTATGAATACCAATATTGTGTAATGGATAGTTTTGAATATATTAATTGCCCCACTAAAAATTATAATTTCAGTGTATGTAAGAATAAAAATTGCAAAACTTGCCCTTCTGCTTCTAAAACTCAAATCACGAACCTTAATAGCCATCTGCCTTTCTGTAAAGTTTTTAATTGCATATATCAACTTTTTTGTAATATTTGTAATCTATCATATATTGGATAAACTAGTAATCCCATTCATCTACGTATGAATGTTCATAAAGATCACGTCAAAAAATATATCCTCAATAATAATTTTCTTCCTACTTCTAATAAAATTGAATATAAACACTTTGCTAAACACGGTTTTGAAAATATCACAATACATATATTGGATATAAAAACAAATACTGCAGATAGGATTTATTTTGAAAACTATTATATAAAATCAAATTGTACTCTTTTCCCATATGGATTAAATCAACTATATCTTAATGGCAATATTGTGAGGAATAATTTTGTAGATAATAAATACTCTATTTTTAATCACCTGTTTTTGAAACCTCCTTTATATAATAGTAAATCTGTTAAATTTAAAAGATTTAAACGTAGCAATGGAAGTTCCTCAATTTTTAATCATAAAGCTGAGATAATATGTCTACATAATAAATTTAATAGCACTTTTCAGTGGAAATTAATTAAATCCTGGGTTTTTGTGGTAAAGAAAAAACATTTAAATAGAGTTTATGCAATTTTCTTAAAATTAAATCTTGCTAATGAACACTTTAATCATATTTTCTTTGATCTGTTTATTACAAGATCACAGTATTTAAATTTAAAACTTAATCAAAATCATCTTAATAATATGTCATCTAATTCATATTATGTTATTTCTTTCAAGCATCTCATTTATAATTCTATAAATTTTAGTCATATTTTTAACAAGTTCAAACATTTAATGCCTATTGGAGATTTGAGTGTATCAAATACTACAACCGGCCTTTTGGTAGATTAATATTTAATTATAATGAAATTTCACGATCTCTCTCTTTAGATCAGTATTCTAAGTCAATTTTAGAAAATAAATGTAATTGTACAGTAAAAGATTATGCTAAATTTCTCAGTCCTGACCTGGGGCATATAGTTACAGGAGACTTAGGTATTGTTAAAGACATTTCGTTAAGAACCATTATGTCTTTTGGCACAAAATTCAGGTTACCCTCTTGTCATAATTCTTTTAAAGTTTTAAAATCCATTAATCATGATCTTGATAAATATATATATAAATTAGCTTCTAAATATGCTATGCCTTTAGAGGCATTTAATATGTGGAAATTCACTTTATTAGAATCTATTAAAAATGCTATTAGTATTATTAAATTGTCTAGATCCATATATAATTTTGATAATATTAAACCCACCATTATTGATTTACAAAAATCTTTTGTTATCACCTATGTTGATAAAGCCTCTAATAATTATGCTATTATCTGTAAAAATTTTTATATACAATTTCTGTTAGATTATTTAAATAATAATAGTCTTTTTAAACTTGATTTACATTCCATTAATAATATTAAATTAAAAATTATCAATATGTATAGTGATTTAAATATTAAATATAAATTTCTTAAATTTCTATATATTGTGCTTATTCCAAAATTTCATAAAAATCCCATTAAATTTCGAACAGTAACTAGTGGGCATAATACTTACTCTACTACTGCGAGTCTAAACTGCGAGTCTGCTACTTCTAAATTCTTTAAATCATATAAATGACAGTTTACGTCAGTCTAGCAATAATTACCTTATTCTTAATCATAGTAAAGAATTAAAGAATAGATTAAAAATCTAATTGGATTAAAAATCTAATTGGATTTCAAACTTTTGATTTTAAGGATCTTTTCAATAATATCAAGATCTCTGACCTGTATGATGTAATTTTAGCTCTATACAATGATTATATTACTAATCTTACAACTCAAGCCAGTTTTGTTAATTTTCCTGAACTTCTTCACTTTGTTATTTTCAATAATTATATTTTTCAAGGAAATAAATTATACTTACAAGTCTCAGGAGTTCCACAGGGTGGCTGCAGTAGCAGTATGTTAGCTAATTTATATCTTTATCATTTTGAGCAGTCTTTTATATCAATAAATTGTACAATATACAAATATGTTGATGATCTCATTTGCTTAGTACATACTGAAAATTGTGTCATTAATATAGATTTCTATCCTGATAATCTGGAATTAATTCCTAATGAAGCTACTATTGGTAAAAGTATTATTTTTTTGGATTTAAATCTTTTTGTTGAACCTTCTAATAGAATTAATTTATATGATAAAGAAGACTCTTTTAATTTTAAAATTAATGAAATCTTACCATTTAATTCCTGCAACTATTTCCTATTGTTTAGAAATATAATTTTTAATCAGCTTTTTAGAATATATAGATTATCTGATAAAAAATTCCATGCTTTACATATTGATAATCTAAAAATTACCAGCAATTTATATAAATATCCCTCTTATTTTGTAAATGGTATAGTTAAAAAATTTAGAATAACTGGATTTTCTTGAATTTTATTTATTTAATTTGCTTTAAATTTTAACCTGGCATCTCCCTTCTCTTGTTTTAATTATATTTTATTTATACATCCACTTAGACATTAGCTTTCTATTATTGCCCCTCTTGATGGTATATTATCTCTTGTACATGTCTTTTCGCATTACTGTTATTTATTTCTTACGAATGGCAACAGTATATCTTATTCCTTTGTGAATGGCAACACTTGTCACTTCTCTCTGTGTTCCCGTGCTTACTAGGTTAGTGTGCTTTTTCAGTCAGATTTTTTGGTATCCATTTTTCCTTTTATTTTTATTTTTTATGTATGTCGTCCAAGTAGAAATAGTTTATAGATATAATCTATCTATTTCTTCAGAAACATACATTTTTGTGTTTACTTCTATGAAAAACTTGGATATTATTACGATTTTTGTAGAAGTGAACAATTCATGATTTAGGCTTAGAGCCTCGTCCACGTGTATAGCGTTTGTGCTTGATTTCGTTTGTTATTCTTTTTACGATTCCATACCTTTGTATTTTGATACTTTTCATTGACTTGTTGATTCGATTTTTATTTTATTTATTTGTTTTTATTTTTTTCCATTTCCGTGAAGATTTGTTGCTTTATACTTTTATTTCGTAAGCCTGTTATTTAGTTGAATTTTCGTGTTACAGCTTCTCACTTTTCTTTCAATGGACCTTCAACCCTTATATATATATATATATATATATATATATATATATATATATATAGATATATATATATATATATATATATATATATATATATATATATATATATATATATATATATATATATATATATACATATAGTACTGTAGAATATCACATTTTACTTTCATTACGCAGTAAGGTTTTTATTACTCACTTTGGCAACAGTAAATCACTTCTTTACTCTTTAGCGAATAGCAATATTGGTCTAGTCATTTTTTGCTCGTCATGGTTGTACATTTGAGGTGTATTTTAAGGTATGTTTCCTTTCTATTTTTTCAATCTTTATGCTTGTCGTCCCAATAACACATGTTTATAGATAAAATCTATCTTGTGTTTCAGAAACAAGCATTTTTGTGTTCATTTCGTTTAAATATTAGGACTTGAAAAAGAATTTTTTCGAAATGAACAATTCTTAAGCCTAGAGCTCTTCCACGTGCAAGCTTTAATGCTTGATTATTTTGGTATTCCTTTTTCCGATTCCTCTCCTTTGACATTTGTTGATTATCTTTAGCTTTCTGAACTGTAATATGTATTATAATATCCTCATTATGGTTGATTTTCATTTTATTTCATTGTATTCTGTAGGCAAATTTTTAAGATAGTGTATTATGAGCTACTTCTTCCATTCTACCATTGGATTTACTATTTTAATATATATATATAGGGTCTTTCAAAAATCCGTATAAACTTTAAAAATTCATTAAAACATCACACAACATCCATGTCTTACGTGGGACTCGAACCCACAATGCGGCGGCCGATAGATCGCTGGAAACGCTCGCCTTGACCGTTCGGCCACCACGTCGACTAAATAAAATATATATATAATAACTTTTTAAGTTACGCGGTCTTAGTAAAATGCACTAAGAATTAAAAAAATAATTTCTGTAAACTGGGAACTTTCATAGACACCCAGTATACAATAAACATTTGCTATTTTGTATTTAGCAGTTTAACACAAATAAATGAATCTCTTCAGTGAGCCATTTCCATAAATTAAGCAATGCCTCAATTTTTTTATATTTAATGGTTTTTCTAAAATATCAACGTGACACCTACACTGCTGCCCGCTGACAGGAAAGCTGACAACACCTTATTAATCCTCCGCATGGTTTTTCCGTTTTCTCTTTATGCATGATTACAAAACGTATGGATATATTTGTAGAAATTATTGGACCAGCAATTGGTACTTTGCGTGCAAATACTTCATCATGATTTTGGAGGGGAAAAAATTGAATTTATGGGAGAATAATTGGAAGTGATATACACAGCACGTAACAGTTCAAGGGAAAAGAATGGCCGTAGTGACTTGAGGTTTTGAGGTTTGCAATTGCACATCTGACTAAAAATGACCACACCTATTTGGAACCTATAAAAAATGTATACTATTCCGTAAAATGCAGACAAATCACCGGCTAAAAATGCAGCGTGTGTGTGTTTACACTGCATTTTTATATTATTTATTGAATCCTATTGGCCAAAAAGGATTTTAACGATAACATTCTCTTAACTATATGAATGTTGCATTAAATCACTATATATAATTGTCTAACATGTCAAATGTATTTTTGTTTTTACTGACCCTCCAGAAACCCTCTAGCAGGCTGAATCTTCGCTTATTTATACAGTATCGATCACGGTATAGAACCTAACAAAGCCAGATTTTCGATTTATCCCCCTCCCCCCACGGAAAGGCAGAGAAATCGAGAGTTCGAGAAGTATCTCCAGATCCTCCAGAAGCCTCACCTGGAAGGTATTTAGCCTTCTTTTCACATTTGCACATAGAGTGTCAGCCATCGGACAAAACTAAACATAGCCGACTTTCCGATTTACATTCCAGGAGCGGAGAAAATGGAGTTTTTTTTATGTCTTTTCAGACCCTCCAGAAGACACCCTGGTGACCTAGAAGCTGAATCTTAGCACACTTATAGTATCGACCACTAGACTGAACCTAACGGGAGTCAAATTTTTGATTTGGACAAAACCATTAGCATGTATATTATCTTTTACGTCTGTGGACAAAATGGGGGGAGGGGGGAGATAAAGTATCTCAGAACCCTCCTGAAGCCCTCGCCGTGAACATAAAACGCTGAAACTCGACCCCGGTGCAGAACTTAACTGAGTCAGTTTTCAATTGCAACAACTAACATCAACGCTAAGCATCACAAACGTAATAAAAACTTATTTAAAAAAAGTTACAGCTTAAATAGTGTTAGTCTCCCTATCTTTGACATTCTTAAATACTAGTTGCTTTATAAATATTCAAACAGTCTAAGACAAATTTGATTTTCAATGGTCATATGTGTTAAAGTATTTTGAAGCTTTATTGCACATAAAAATGATTAAGTCGTTTATTACATATACTTATTTTAAACATTATTTTAACTTATTTTACTTATTTTAAACAACTAGATGTTATACAACGGAATGTATAAAGTCGTGTAGAAGATTCCCATCAATCTGCTCACCTGCTGCGCTTGAGTTTCTAATATTTTCAGAGGCACATGGACCAGGCACCTCCCCCGATCAATTTTATTTAATGAAGGAAGATGTCTGTGTGCCTGTGCAATCTGCAGCGGGAAATCTAAGCGTCATACGGTCATGAAAGTTTGTACATATATACTTTAGAACCCGAAAAGGTGCAACTCGTGGTTACTCTTTTTTATTTCTAATTATTTTATTTTATTTTTTAGCCCGATTTACAGCAATTTTGGACGATATTCACAAAAATCGATTCCTTAGCGACCTAAAATATTATTACAGAGTTTTCTATCTTGACATCATTGGAAAGATCGAAAAATAATCTTTCAAAACAAACTTTGAATGGAATCCATACAATTGATAGTCGCATTTTCGTGAATTTTCAAAAATATATATACAAGTACTCTTCGTCTGTTTTAAACTTCGCCGATTTTTATGTCGCGATATAAAAAATTGACTGGCCATCCGACGTTTGTAATTTAATAGCAGATCTTTAAAATATCTAAGACTGTTCCAGAATAAAAAAAACAATTTCCTAAACTCATCCGTTGATTCATTATAACTTTTTTTTACCGAGCGAACTCTTCAAATTTTTGAATCAGCGGAGGGTTGACGATTGAAGACCGAAATTTTTTCTCCTGAGCACTACCGCCAACACATTAAAGCTAATTATTTGCAAACACATTGCCACCTATTAGCAAACACATTTAATAATTTGCGTTTTGCGAAAAGCGTGCAATTTTTAACACTTTACAACATAGTTGAAAAGTGTTTATGACTTTGTTAAATTAAAATAATAATTACACCCACATCACATCTCACGTAATCTCTTCAGATTACGTGACCCACTTCAACATAAAAGATGGCATCCATCTTGTGCCAAAATCGCGATTTTTAATTTACATTTAGTGTTGTATCCGCCCAAAAACCGCTTTATTTTTGCTTAATTTCTATGCATTTGTATTCTGAAACAACGCAATTAGAATATATTTGAGTTTAAATGGACATCAAACTTTGATTATTTCTACAACGAAGCTTAATTTTCACTTATGGAGAATGTAAGCACATCAAGCTGTAAGATGAGTTGTATAAGAATTGCTGAATTTCTTTAATGCAAAATTATTTAGCTCTAGAGTCTGCAATACAGCTGATATGAATGAAACATTAATTGATTTCACGTAGAGACGCAGACGATTTTATAACTGACTTTTTCGATGAAGTTTTAAGCATAGAGTTAAATTACCTTTACCTCCATGGTTTTAAGTTTTTAAGTAAAATAAATTATTGTAGTATTGTGATGAATGAAAAGAATGGGAAAAAATGTATGAATGAAATATTTACTGATTTTTATAGAGAGCCAGGCGATTTATATTTCAATGAAGTCATTTGAATAAAGTTCATGTTTTTTCAATGAAGTTTCAAGTTTTCAAATATAATAAATTATTGTAGTATTGTGATAATTTTAAAAGTATTACCGCTGAATGTATCGCATTTTAGAAATGTTTAAATAAAATTGCATTGCAGTTGAAAAGTGTTTCATATCATAACCAATGCTTTATGCATGATTGATTTTTCTTATTATATTATTTAAGTAGAGGGTCCCTTATTTAATTATTTATAAGTAGTGGTAGCTTATTTAGGATGTATTATTTAAGTAATGGACGCTTACTTAATTATTTATAAGTGGTAACCAATTATTTAAATAGCAAGTGCTTGTTTAATTATAAGTAGTGGCAGCTTATTTAAATAGTCATCGCTTGTTTAATTATAAGTAGTGGCCGCTTATTTAAATAGCGAGCGCTTGTTTAATTATAAGTAATGGCAGCTTATTTAAATAGAGATCGCTTGTTTAATTATAAGTAATGGCAGTTTATTTAAATAGCGATCGCTTGTTTAATTATAAGTAGTGGCCGCTTATTTAAATAGCGATTGCTTGTTTAATTATAAGTAGTGGCAGCTTATTTAAATAGCGATCGCTTGTTTAATTATAAGTAATGGCAGCTTATTTAAATAGCGATCGCTTGTTTAATTATAAATAGTGGCCGCTTATTTAAATAGCGAGCGCTTTTTTAATTATAAGTAATGGCAGCTTATTTAAATAGCCATCGCTTGTTTAATTATAAGTAGTGACCGCTTATTTAAATAGTCAGCACTTGTTTAATTATAAATAGTGGCCGCTTATTTAAATAGCGAGCGCTTGTTTAATTATAAGTAATGGCAGCTTATTTAAATAGCCAGCGCTTGTTTAATTATAAGTAGTGGCCGCTTATTTAAATAGTCAGCGCTTGTTTAATTATAAATAGTGGCCGCTTATTTAGCACCCGCTCAACGCTAGATAATTCGTTTTAATACTATAATAAATATACGACCGCCTAACAAAATATAATTATTATACAACGGAACGCTGATATTTAACGACTCGACCAGATCCACCCTCCCTAACAGAACGTATTTGTTTCACGAGCAATGAAACTTACTATAGTTTGAATTAAGAATATTAAATTAATAATTCCCGCTGAACGACAGAGTTTATTAAAGAAATTATATTTCATTTTCAGAGATATTGAACAAACTTTAACTTTGAGGCATTCTCAAAAAGTCGTCAATTTAGTGATAATGCGACAGATTTATCACCAAATTTGTCGCCAAGCGAGATAGACAGGCAACATTTAAAAAATAAGGACTTTTTTATGAAGTATATCGCACTGAAAATCTTGAAACATTACAGAAGTACTTGGAAAACAGAAATTTGTGTGTTGAAGACCCAGACCGTCCGACTCGTCCAGAGGACTATAGAAATTTGTGTGTGTATGTGTTGTTCATAATTGCATAATTATTTCATAATATCCCATCTGTAAACAATTGTTCTATTAATTCTGGAGCAATTAGATCATGTATTTGATATATATGGAAGTAGTGTATACATCAAAAATGAAAATTTCAATACACGTTTCTAAATTACAATATCTCTTGAACCGTGAGATGGATTTGGATGATTTTTTTTCAGGCAATGAGGACTGAGTCTAGGGAATATTCTTATATAAGTTTTATCACCCTATATCTGAGTGCGGGATAACAAGAATATAGAACCTGCTTCTGTCTGTCTATCCTGACCACTTATAACGCGAGACTAGCTGAACGGATTTATATAAGTTTTATGCTGATTTAGTAATCTTAACAAAAAGCAAATTTATTGTCAAAAGTAATTTGGATTTTCTAGCATTTTTTTTAATATTATAAAAGTGAAAATTCCAAAAATACGTTTCGAAGCGAAAAAAATTGAGGATTTCATTTTTGACACAACGCCTTGAAAATCAATAGACCTCAAGTTCACTGATTGCAATAATCGCACAGATTTCGCTTTAACGGCTCAATGTGTACTATAGTTATCCTTGCCTTATACTCACAGACAGACGCATAAACATTAAAAATGGTAAATTCGTACGCAGGGATGCTCTAAACAAGTAAATATATCCAAATCCGAGAATCGGATTTTTGACTCCATCACAATACTTTCCCTTTCCATATACTACATATTGCAGAAAAACTAAAAATTATCTCACTTGTAAAAAAAGGGGGGGTAAGAACATAGCTGTAAATCATTTTAATACTTACATGTGTGATTGTGAACATAATTTACACTAATCTTAGTCTCCTTTGCCCTTGTAATTTGAACATCTATTAACGGCAAAAAAAACTAAAATAATATTCTATAACGCCTATCCAAATGATACTAAAGTGAGTTCGTGATTTACACAGAATAATGCCATACATTATGCCATTAATTTTGCCGCCTTATGAACATAACAAAGAGCGCCGAGAGCATTTAAAGTTTTTTTCCCTCTATTGTATTCTGCGACTAGACAACCAAGAAACGGAATGTGGTAATTGGTCCCTTCATTAGTTAACACCCAAGAAGTTATTTTCAATTTTAACGATATATTGTGTTTCATATGAAAGCGGTTAGCATTCTTTATGCTGGGTTTTAATACCGAGGAACTGTTTAAATATTGCAAAAGAAAAGGCATAAAGGTGTTAGAAAAGGTTTAAATCTCATCGAGGTTGCACTAATAAATTTTTATGGTAATATAATATGTCAACTTTGCAAATACTTCTATTGTGTTCAAAATTTGGATTTTATCTCCTCTTGTAGTCTGAGCACAATATCTTTAAAAAATTTAATCCGTCTGAATAGTGTAACAAACTTAATCAGTCACCAAAGAAGTTCGCATAATTGCGATGCCGCCCAGGCGATGAAGTGGATAGCGTCTTCGGCTGCTGTGTAGTAGGCTCGGGTTCGAATCCCAAGTAAGGCATGGATGTTTATTGAGGATAAATTCAGTCTTCCGCCTTCTGGATCCTCGTTTAAATGAGAAGCTGCATACCCTCCGACCTTCGTCAGTGATGCTTGTTTGTAATAAACTTTGTTCCCTTGTCTTGTGTCTTTCTTCGTTCTGTCCTGCTTCCTACGTCACTGGTCCTGTATTGACTCCGTCGAAAACAGGAGGTCATAAGAAACAACAACAACACATAATTGCGATATATGTCAAGTTTATTTCCGTCAGCGTACTTTGTAAAGAACCTTGCTGCCCCAACCTGGAATGGAACCCAGGATCATCGAACTGGCCAGCCAACGATCTACCGTTGAACTACTGGAACGAAATTGCAAGCTCTTCATGTCGAAGTGGACAGTGCATTTTCCACTCTCTAATGTCAGATTTGCGTGCAACTGTCAATCTGAATGACCTGCTATTTTTATTTCAGGTTAACTTCCTGGTGTTATTTCTATCCTCCAGATTAACTTCCTGCGTGGTCGTTATCCTCGCAATTTGAAATCGGCGCTTAATATCCCAGAGTCCACTGAATCCTTGATAGTCGTACTAGGGACACTTTCAGACCGCAGACATCTTTGCACTAAGCTACAGGGCTGATTTGTTCGAGTGCCAATGTAAAGAATCTTGCTGCTCCAACCGGGAATCGAACCCTGGATCTGCGAAGTGGCCAGCCGACACTCTACCGTTGAGTTACTGGAACAAGATTGTCGACTTTTATTGCCGAAGTGGACTCTGCGGCTTATCTAATATACCATGCTAAAGCTAGCTAAATAGTGCGAAACCATTTCACAGATACTGGTAATTGCAATGGGATTCCAACACTCAATTTCCCTTAAGCCACTTAGACACTAGTCACTATCCATTAGCTCAGGGTTATTTCAATGTGCATTAGATTACAATTTATGCAGTGTAAAAAGAGTTTATGCAATGCGAAAATGAAATTTGTGTAGTGTTGTTGTTGAGACCCAAACCGTCCGACCTACCAGAAAGGTGTAAGGCAATTTGTGTAGTGTAAAAAAACAGCATTTTATTAACATTTTCTCCGGATTTAGCAGACATATTTCTTTCATGATTACATTTATTTATTCTAATGGCTGTATATGTTTTATTAAAATTGAGCGGTTCGGGTTGAAAATTATTTTTGTCCCGATTTTTTTTTAGCCCTTTTATTAACTGAAAAGTGCATAAGTACGTTTTGTGTGTATGAATTATCGATTCATCTCCCAAAAGAAAAAAATAACAGCGACACAAACAAATACATTTGACATTTTCTTTTTCAAATTATTTATTATTCTTTACGCTTTATACAACACTGCTCAACTTAAGGCCTTTAGGAAAGTTTTGTATTACAGTTCAGGTTTTATCACGGCATCCGTCCATTAAACCACCACCGAAATGCAAAATTTAGGATATTTAATAAAATTACTAAAATAGTCATATTTTGAACTTCGAAATTTTCGAAATCTTGCAGAACACCCAGACTCTTCTGCCTCTCGCAATTGCTAACTTGTGCAGCACGAAGTTTTCCTTAGGAAAACCTTTGCTTTACCTTACGCTGCTCATTAAGACTTACTATAATTAAAACTCAATATATTCCCTTTTAACATTTATGGCGCATCGTACAATCTCCTCCTTTAGATACTATATTTTAAGCTCAACTGAACATATTCCCTCCTAACATTTGTGGGGCATCCTGCAATCTCCTTCTTCAGATGTCAAATTAAAGTGTAATTTCCGATCTGTACGACTTCCACATCCTAATTTTAATACAGGATAGTATACTGTTTGACGTAATTCTCCTAAATATTGAAACCGCTGTCATAGAATTTGAGGAAAATTCAAATCCCAATTCACACCTCAAATCCATTGCCTCTAACTTGAAGAGTCAAGTTGCTTCAGGGCTGACCATAAAAGAGACAGACACTACTCGAGTATTTTTTTTCCTGAGTGATGGAAAGACATGAAAGATTCTCAAGGAGGGAAAATCAAATATGGAGGTGGGCCGTGATGAATATTTGTATGGACAGCCCCGGTTGCTTGGACCCCAAGAAAGGAACTCTTGCCTCTACAAGAACTCAAACAACAAAGCTCTGGTTGGACAGATTGTCCGTTGAGCTACTGAGGCGAATATCCGTCTTTATTTGAAGGAGTGGAGTAAACCTTGCAAAGTAAATAAAATACAATTTAATACTATTGTCTGGGATTAAGTTTTGATTTCCTATTTCCATCATCGCTTTCTCCAAATGCATACATCCACAGAAGTGGTGTAGAAAAGTGATTGAAAATTTATCGAATTTACACACACGCCGCAGTTAAGAAGATTTGCATTCCGCCAAACAAATGTAAGATTCGCCCCCAAAGACTTTTCCACTTAATCTACTGCCAGTCAACATGTCGCGCATGCCATTGATCGCATTTTCTTTTGTTTCAGGACTTGGTTTGTTCGCAACTGGATCCTTTCCCTCCCTCTCCATCCTAGTATGCAGGTCCTAAATGGTCTAAGACGCAAAGCACAGTCAATTAGAACTGTACAGAGCAAAGCCTATCGATTTGTGAACGCGCGCAAAGGGGAGTGGAAGCTGAAGATCTCCTCCGAGACCTCACCTCGTAAAGTACGCCCTACTCATCCGTCACTGTCACAGTTCAGAGGATGAGGAAATCGCATCGAAAGACCTGACTTTTTCTCATTTTTGCAGAATCTGTAATGTGGAATGGTTTTGTCCCCTCTGCATGGATGTGAAGGAATACCTTTGCTAAGAATGACCCAGAGAAACTGAATCGCATTTACGGGCACTAGTGTGCCTAATGTTCAATACGTCTCCCTTAACTTTTTCATGTTATATTAAAATTTGACCTACAGTAGATCCCACTTAAACAAACCGCTATTAAACGGGATTTCGAGATTAGGGAAGAAATTATGAACTCTTATTTGGTACAATGTTAATTTCAGTCTGATTTGCCCTCTTTTAATGAGCAAAAAAATTTAGTTCCCCGATTTAACAGGCATCTAAAACAGTAAAATTCAATAAAATATAAAATATGATGGTAAACTTAAAGCTAAAAAAATCGGCGGTAGTCCTAATCCAATGGGGCCGAACCTTGCTAGTCGTTTCACTTGCGCTTCGTACGTTCTTAATGGTTAGTGGTTACTAAATGGCTAGTGGTTACTAGCTACACAATTCTGACATGCTCTGAATATCAAAAACAGTTTCAAATTTGAGCATAAAACTGGAATGGCATCATTTTTGATAGACAAAGCGGTGTACTTTTTTTAATCCATAAGTATCGCCACCCCCAATTCGAATATTTAATTTTTTCTCAAACGGATCGTATGAAACCAAGATCCAGAAGTGGATTAAATAGAAGTAAGTGATCGATCATTTTAAAAAATGATTTGGATTTTTATTATTATTATTATCATTATTATTATTTTGCATCGTCATCTCTAATTCAAATTTTCGAAATTTTAAATTTTCTTCATTGACCTGGAAACTAAGACGAATCGAATAAGACCAAAATCGAAATTACAAATACTGTTCATAGCTAGCTAAAATATCGAAATTACGAATAGAACCATCTATTCAAAACAGTTCAATATATTAAAATATCGAAATTACGAATGGAACCATCTTTTCAAAAGAGTTCAAATATTAAAATATCGAAATTATGAATAGAACCATCTCTTCAAAACAGTTTAAATTATTAAAATATCAAAATTACGAATAGACCCATCTTTTCAAAACAGTTCAAAATATTAAAATATCGAAATTACGAATAGAACCATTTTTTCAAAACAGTTCCAATTATTAAAATATCGAAATTATGAATAGAACCATCTATTCAAAATAGTTCAATATATTAAAATATCGAAATTACGAATGGAACCATCTTTTCAAAACAGTTCAAATATTAAAATATCGAAATTATGAATAGAACCATCTTTTCAAAACAGTTCCAATTATGAAAATATGGAAATTACGAATAGAACCATCTTTCCAAAACAGTTCAAATTATTAAAATATCGAAATTACAAATAGAGCCATCTTTTCAAAGCAGTTCAAAATATAAAATTATCGAAATTATAATCACTATATTTCGAAAACTAAGAACCTTATCCGAAATCCAATTATATATCTTTGTAGGGCTTTCAAAGGGCACAACACATCCTACTGCATACAGCTGCAGAGGTGCCCATGCGAAATTTTGAATTGACCTTTAATTTTTCCTGCATTTTATGTACATTTTATTAATATATCCATTTTACATTAATTGACTGATTTGATGATCGCATTTTATTAATTGATGAAAATATTTTAATAATTAACTCCAATAAAAAAAATCTGATGTGCGCAGCACATGACTTCCCCTGCAGATTCAAATTATTTTTTCTATTTCATTATGCATTAAATTGAGTTTAATTGCAGAAAATAACAAGGATGCTTTTCTGATATTATATCCAGTTTGCCTTTTCAATGCATCTTCGTTTCATTTGGCAACTTAATTCATTTCAGCTTCTTCAGCTCTTCAAAATTCCAAAAAACTAAAATATCTCCAGACCGGTTCATCCTACTGTCATGGGGTCAGACTTATTCGCTTTTTTGTCAAAATTTACCTGAAGAACAAGTATTTAATTAATATATTTCAACAATTTTAGTCATTTATTTCAGATTTTCACTATTGACTTACCTGTAAAACAATACATTTGCAGGACATTTAAGAAAAAAATTCGATTATATTTTTCCGAATAAATTCAAAATCTAATCAGCATCAGAATAATCGTCAAAGGGCTTAACTACTAAGTTTTAAGAAATTTCATTAAATAGTTTTTAACTACAGTAAAAAACGTCTTTAGTTTCTCAAAATTGAAAATTTAAATATTTCGAGAATGGTTAATTTTAAAGTAATGGGGTTGGTTTTATTCTTCCTGCCGTCAAAAAGTACTTATAAAACAAATGGATACATTTCAGCATATGTAGTTTTTTTATTTTAGATCGAATATTTTAAAATTGCGGTCCATTTCACAAAAAAGGCAGATTATTTTTACTTTCCCTGCAATACATGGTAATGTATAGGGAAAGTATTGGAATCATACCGAAAATCGCAACTCGAGTTTTCGACGGATCTACACGTTTCGAGACCTCTAGAATACAAAAAAACCATTTTTAGCGTGACGTCTGTGTGTGTGTCTGTCTGTGCAGATTTTGTATCCACTCTAACTAAAAAAGTAATTGACCGAATTTCATAAAATTTGGTAGGTAAGTCACTTGTGGGCGAATCTGGTGCTGATTAGTTTTGGGTACGATTCGGGATAAAAGAACACCGCCTTTTTTTTTTGCGAAATGGCCCGCAAAAGCTTGTATCCACTCTAACTAAAAAACTAATAGACCTAATTTCCCAAAATTCGGTAGATGCGTCACTTGTGGGTTACCTTGGTGCTGATTAGGTTTTGGTACGATTCGGAAAAAAATAACCTGCCTTTTTTTGCAAAATGGTCCGCAAAAATCGTCAAAATCTAAACTAAAGAACTAAGTATACTCAAATATATCCATTAAATGCTCGTTTAATACGTAATGTTTAACGACGAAAAGAATAAGATCAACCCCATTACACTAGGACTAGCCGTTCTCGAGATATTTTAGTTTTTTGTATTTTCTCTACGCCACCTTTGAAAATAAGTCCGGTTACCGAATGAGAACGAAAATTGAATTAAAAGTGAAATAAATTTAATTAAATAAAGAGAACGTGAATATAAGTCTGCAGGGAAAGTCATGTGCTGCCCACATCAGATTTTTTACTTTCCCTGCAACACATGGTAATGTATAGGGAAAGTATTGGAATCATGCCGAAAATCACAACTCGGGTTTTCGACGGATCTACACGTTTCGAGACCTCTAGAATACGAAAAAACTATTTTTAGCGTGACGTCTGTGTGTGTGTCTGTCTGTGCAGATTTTGTATCCACTCTAACTAAAAATGTAATTGACCGAATTTCATAAAATTTGGTAGGTAAGTCACTTGTGGGAGAATCTGGTGCTGATTGGTTTGGGTACGATTCGGAATAAAAGAACCCGCCTTTTTTGCGAAATGGCCCGCAAAAGCTTGTATCCACTCTAGCTGAAAAACTAATGGACCAAATTAAACAAAATTTGGTAGGTAAGTCACTCACTTGTGGGACACTCTGGTGCTGATTAGATTTTGGTATGATTCGAAAAAAAATAACATGCCTTTTTTGGAAAATAGCCAGCAAAAATCGCCAAAATCTAAAATAAAATATTACGTATGCTCAAATATATCCATTAAATGCTTGTTTAATACGTAATTTTTAACGAAGAAAAGAATAAGATCAACCCTATTACACTAGGAGTAGCCGTTCTCGAGATATTTTAGTTTTTTCGTATTTTCTCTACGCCATCTTTGAAAAGAAGTCCAGTTATCAAATGAAAACGAAAATTGAATTAAAAGTGAATTAAATGTATTGAATTAAAAGTGAATTAAATGCAATTAAATTAAAGAGAACGTGAATATAATTCTACAGGGAAAGTCATGTGCTGCCCACATCAGATTTTTTCTAAATCGTGCCAAAATCTTATCAGCACCACAGTATCTTACAAGCGACGTATCTACCAAATTTTGTGTAATTTGATCAATTAGTTTGTCAGCTACAGTGGATACATACAATTCTTGCGGGGCATTTCGCAAGAAAAGGCAGGTTTCTTTTTCCCGAATCGTACCAAAATCTAATCAGCACCACGGTAACTCACAAGTGACTTATCTATAAAATTTTGTGAAATTTGGCCAAATAGTTTTTCAGCTAGAGTGGATGCATACGATTTTTGTGGGCCATTTCACAAAAAAGGCAGATTCTTTTATCCCGAACCATACCAAAATCTAATCAGCACCAGTGTCATCCACAGGTGACTTACCTACTAAATTTTATGAAATTCTATCAATTAGTTTTTCAGTTAGAGTGGATACATGCATTGCACAGACACACAGACGTCACGCTAAAAATTATTTTTTCATGTTCTAGAGGTCCCAAAATGTGTAGATTCGTCGAAAACTCGAGTTGCGATTTGGAACATGATTCCAATTCTTTCCCTGTACATCATCATGTATTGCAGGGAAATTAATAATATAGTTATATACAGGGTGTCCGTAAACTGTTTTGACAAAATAAGAGAGGGTGATAGTACCCATCAAGACGAACAATATTTACTATGGAACCTTTTCCACTCTGAGTGTCAGAAAAGCGTAAAATTAAATTTGAACTTTCAACAGTGAAAATAAGGAGAATTAACTTAATCATAAGTTGCACAGTCCCATTTATTTACACCAGAGAAAGAATATGGGTGCCGTTGCACAATTCACACTGGCGAACGGCTGGCGCTCACTCTCGAAGACACCTGGGTGTCGTATTTATCCTGTCCGCTGCAACGATTCTCGCGACGAGATTTTCTACGGAGACCACAGGTGTCTCGTACGCCAATGATTTTATGTGCCTCCAGAAGAAGTCCAGTGGGTTGAAGTCCGGTGAGCGTGGAGGCCAAGCCTCAGGTCCACTAAGTTCAATCCACCGTCCGGGATATGTGGCCTTCCCGAAGTCGTTTCCGACGTTGCTATCCCGATATTAATCTGAAGCATTGAGGATGTACCACTTTTAAAGAACAAAGTTTGCTATGACTAGCTCTCTACCGAACCTTGATCAGCTACAATTGCCGCTGCTGCTTCTTGTCACTGAAATTTGCATACAGTACATGCTTGACGGTGATGTTCTGGAGATGTAATACTCATGAAGACTAGATAAATCCATTTAACCTTCATAGTGATACTTCTCCGTCAAGACAGCTATGTCGTGTTGTGCTCGTTGGACGTGTTTCGAAGTTACTCTTTTCTGACACTCAGAGTGGAATGCGACCCTAGGTTCCATAGTAAATATTGTTCGTCTTGATGGGTACTATCACCTTCCTTTTGTCAAGACAGTTTACGAACACCCTGTATACAGGGATGCATATAGATAATTACTAATTTATAAATTTATAAATTTTGAATAAATCAAATTATATTATCCATTATCATAACTTATTAAAGGTCATTGATAATGATTAACTAACGATTAATAATTATTAATAAATATTATTATTTTGGATCCAATGAAGGAATTTGGGTACGTCATTGTTGATAAGTACATGGTGATGAACTTTCTTATATTCCACTTCATTTGTGGTGAAAATTAATCTTTGCTCTTATTTGAACACAGATAAAGAAAAGTTGATAATTATGATCACAAGCATTTTTTATTTCATTTTTATTTGCTACATAAATATAAAATCTAAATATTAATGTTGGATTTCCCAAAATTTACACAATATTCGACAAAAGATATTTTTTCACGCAAAATGAAAAATTTCTAGTAATAGACTTATTATGGAATAAACATTAAAAACATATTACTTTCCCTACATAAATAGTATAACACATAGGAAAAGTATTATGACAAGACCAAAAATTCAAATTCGAGTTTTCGACTGTAAAGCACGTTTCAAGCATCCCTGAACTCATATCGAACGGTTTTGAAGTGATATCTATGTGTAAGAGGAGGTGCGGGGGTGCGATATCTCACGAAAGAATGAAGCGTTTCGAATTATTACAATCGGTGAATACTGAAAACCTATTAATTTTAAAAGCAATCGAATGTTCGAAAGATCCCTTTAATTTTCGAATAAAATTTTAAAAAAATCATGAAAAAGTTCAGAACCTTCAACAATGTTACATAAAAATCATGCATATGAAATTTTTCATTAGAAAATGAATGATACAAACCTTAGAACGCTAGCAAGAACTTGCACGTTTTTTAAATAGATTTATAAAAAATTACATAAAATTAAAAAGGTATTAATTATTAAAAAGGAAATACGAATCTTTATTTTCACTCAAAGACGTAGAAACATATATACAAACCTGACACTTTCGGGGAGTGAAGCGTCCAATATAGTAACGAGATTCGTATTGCGGTTGTTATAGTAACAAGATTCGTATTGCGGTTGTTATAGTAATGAGATTCGTATTGCGGTTGTTATAGTAACAAGATTCGTATTGCGGTTGTTATAGTAATGAGATTCGTATTGCGGTTGTTATAGTAACAAGATTCGTATTGCGGTTGTTATAGTAACGAGATTCGTATTGCGGTTGTTATAGTAACAAGATTCATATTGCGGTTGTTATAGTAATGAGATTCGTATTGCGGTTGTTATAGTAACAAGATTAGTATTACGGTTGTTATAGTAATGAGATTCGTATTGCGGTTGTTATAGTAACAAGATTCGTATTGCGGTTGTTATAGTAACGAGATTCGTATTGCGGTTGTTATAGTAACAAGATTCGTATTGCGGTTGTTATAGTAACGAGATTCGTATTGCGGTTGTTATAGTAACGAGATTCGTATTGCGGTTGTTATAGTAACAAGATTCGTATTACGGTTGTTATAGTAACGAGATTCGTATCGCGGTTGTTATAGTAACAAGATTCGTATCGTGGTTGTTATAGTAACGAGATTCGTATTTTCCAAATTAAATAAAAAGTGTTAAATGAAATATTGACATATGAAAAACATAAGAATTATAATTTTGAATTTAAGGAATCTATTGATTGAAACACAAGCCATCAGATTTATATAATAATATAGAAGTTTCATAATCCTTTAATATACGAACTATATTGCTAAGTTATATTTATAATTGTCGAGTTATATTTACTCAAAATAAAAGCTAATTTGGTTGCGCTGTGAAAGAAGCCAAATCATATTGCATTATATAGAAAATTTCGTGTTCTGTCCGCATCAGATATTTGCCCTTTGTCACCTTAAAACTATTTTGTAGGTCAATTTTATTATATTAAATCGATCTAGCTCGTTTTCTTTTTAAAAAGTTCTACGAAAATCTACTTATGTGTGTTTTGTTTCGCAATGTGTAAAAGCCATTGATCTCGCACAGTGAGACAATCTGTTGACTCTCAGACCAATACAATAAGTATGTTTAGTATACGATTTTAAAACCTATCTGCAATTTACCTGTTACCGAAATACCTTACCCTACTATATAGTATTAACATTGATTTGTGTTAAAAATGTAATATCTGCATTTTCGTGACAAAAACGAAAATAAAAAACGTGTCACAAATTTCGAGAACTCTTTAAGGTGCTTTCTCTATAGGGAAAAAATAATACTCCTTTGTTCATGATTGCTGACTTGATTCAATATACTTATTTATCGAGAGTTAAAAATGATTAATTTCTTTTGTTTTCTTTACTGTTGAGTCGACAAAACCTCTCCCTTCCTTATTCTTCAAAATATGTTTTACAATGCAGAGTGGTCGCCTCCCCGTTAGATATTTTGTTGTGGTCAGCATTTTTTTTCTTACTAAAATAAGACTAGCCTTCCGACTGACCTCTGATGCTTCACCAAAACGCCTTTTAGTCACGTAACGGCCCAAACTTGATAGGCAGCGGCTATATATATTTTTTTTATCTTTCTTCTTTTTATATGATTTTAGAAAATGATAAACAGAAAAGAGATTATCTGTTTATCATTTCCAATTAAATCTTAAAAAGAAATTTAAAGCAATGGAATTTATTTGAAATTAATAGTGGCGTGCCCATGGTGAAAAATATAGACGTCAAAACCATCCTCAGAAGGCGATAAATGTACTGTAAAAAATCCATTTACCCTATATATAGCTTTCGTCACACTCAAGTTCCCCCCTCTAATTACAGGGGAAAAATTTCCACATTTATAAATTTTACAAAACGAATGTCTTTCAAGTATAATTATATTTTGTGTAGCATCCACTTCAAATCCAAAAATAAAGAAAAATATCTCAGTAGATCAGTGTTCAAGAGCGTCGACTGGCAGGAAGTTGGTGGTTCCAATGTCTAATAAGACAAGAGTTCTGACAAGGGTGTCCAAACAACTCAATCATATAGGTCAATCATATCACATAATCATACAACTCAATCATATCACTCATTCATTAAATCACGGGTTTGAAAAATACAGCACCCTACGGTTTATGGTAGCGATTCTAATTCACGTCAGGTGAAACAAGATGTTATCCTATGTTTAAAAATATGTGCAAATTAAGGTCGGCGCAAATTAAATATACATATTTCTGTTCTGAAATGCCAAAAACTCGAAATTAACACAGAACTTATTTGCAGGTTGTCATCAAAGGCTTTGATATAAGAAAAAAATGCCATGTTTTAAAAAATCAAAGATTTTACTGCTCAACAGATGAAATTCAAAAGCCCCTTTTAACACCAATATCCTAAATTAGAATGTAAGAAGCCATTAACATCATTAGAATATAATTAATAGAAAATTTGTGAAATATGTTTCACATTGATTTGAAAAGGTGGGCTCAACGTACCTCCTAGAAATAAAGATGCAACTGGCGTACTCCTTATATAGACAGCTAAAACTATAGTTATAATATAACAATGTGAATAAAGCAGATACATATGCACATTAAATTTTGTATTCAAAAATTACATATATGGATAAACACCAAAATTGACATAAACAATTTAACAAATCTTATGAGATTATAAACATTTGTTGTGTAATCAGTGATATGGTTGCGCTTGTTTATTGCATAGGTCATCAATGGTTGGTGTTATCTCACGGCGCACCTTCCAGAATTTTACTGCGTACCCCCAAGGGGTAATAGAGGTAATAAAGGTGATTATAGAGATATATGATTTGATTCCCTGCTGAGACAATGTCGAATTTTAAAGAAACCAAATGCTATACTATTTAGTATATGGCAAACTAAATAAATTTAATTTTAATGCTTTTAAGAGACAGCGCTTATAAAATTTTGAATAGGATTTTGTCGATCGTAGCATTAAAACACTTTTCGTACGTGAAGTTTAAAAAAAAGGGTAATACATCTAAAAATGTGTTTAAGGAAATTAACATTGGGGAACCACACTTTCATTGCCAACCTTTGAAATATATTTTTCCATTATAATTCGGCATATTTTAGGGAGTAGATTGATTTACGTAGGTAAAATGTTATTTTGAGCCACAAAAAAGTCAAACTATATTCAGTTAAATAAAAAGAAAACACAAAACTGTATAAGTTATCAAGATCTCAAGTCTCAATCAAAACCACTGATCTCTATCTGGCCATGTGACGCTCCATCCATTTTACCTCTGAAACTGTTATCTATTTTTCTATGATTGATATGGAATTAACATGTTATAACATACTGGGCATTAATGAATAATTTTTCGTCTCAAAATCGTGATATTTTAAGTTCTTTTTAATTCATATTGAGTGTTGTATCCGTCCTAAAACCACTTTATTTTAAGAGTACCAAAAACTTTAAAACCACTTTAAAACCACTTGAGTTTAAATGCTCATCCAAATTTGATTATTTCTACAACGAAGCCTATTTTTCACCTGTGTAAAATGTAAACAGCAAAATATGTAGAATGAGTTGTATTAGAATTGCTGTATTTCTTTAACATAAAATTATTTAGTTCATGCAGTCTGCATAGCTGATATGAATGAAATATTCATTGATTTTACAAAGAGCAGGACGATTTTTTTCGATGAAGTTTTACGGATAGAGTTTAATTACTTGTAGCTCCATGGTCTTAATTTTTAAATAAAATAAATTATTATAGTATTGTGATGAATGACATGAATGGGAAATTATTTATGAATGAAATGCTGCTTTTATAGAGAGAGCCAGTCGTGTTATTTTTTCTATGACGTCATTTGAATGAATTTCAGTTGTTTTCGATGAAGTTTTCAAATATAATAAATTATCGTAGTATTATGATAATTCTAAAATTATTACCGATGAATGTATCACATTTTAGAGATGTTTAAACCAGGCAATTTATATTTCAATGCTGTCATTTGAATGAAGTTCATTTTTTTCGATGAAGGTTTAAGTTTTCAAATATAATAAATTAATGTAGTATTGTGATAAGTTTTAAAACATTACCGTTGAATATGTATTGCGTTTTAGACATGTTTAAATAAAGTTGCATTGAAGTTGGAAAGTGTTTCATAATCAATGCTTTAAGCATGATTGATCTTTCTTGTTATTTATTTAACAAGAACAATTTTGAAAATTCGATATCATGGGTCCAAATGATTACAACTATAGCATGTTACCTTTCAATTTAAAGGGCTTGAAAAAATCCTTCAATTAATACCATACTTGACAATATACCCCCCCCCCCCAGGGAATAACTTGCCTCCCAACGGGGGCTAATGACATCACGAACAAACAAATATCTGTATCCCGGCTATTTCACAACAATAGTTGGAACTATTAAGTCTCGTGATCATTGAACCATAAATAAAGCCTTTTATACATGATTACGTCAAATGTTATCGTATACTGCCATGTTAAAAAAAAATATAATTTCGAATAAATTTCGAAATTTTCGCTCGAATTTAAAAAAATTCTATCTAGTTATAGATTTTTTATAACAAAGCTGGATATAAAGTTTCGTGAAAATCCATTAATATTTATGGCTGCCATCTGTGTACAAAAAATTGACCACAGACATACAGATAGAAGGACATCACTTCAAAAATAGTCAAAACGTTTTCAGGAGGACTTAAACGTATATTGGCATCAAAATTTCGAATTCAAAAATTTTTGTGAAAACAATACTTTATACTATATTACATAGTATGAGAAAGTAGAAAGTAAATATGGTTTACCTGGTCGTTTAAGCTTAAAGAAATATGACTATCTTCATCATTTCTTTATTCAAACTTATAACTTACTATCCATTCCCATATACTTATTCATCAAATGTAAAAAATAATTTCCTTCTTTCGCTTTCTACATTGCTGAATCGACACAAAATCTCCCCTCACCCTCCTTTTTATTCCCTAAATCCGCTTTACAATGCAGAGTGGCCTGCTCCCCCATTAAATCTTCTGTTGTGGTCAGCGATATTTTTTTCGGCTAAATTGATAAGACTCGCCATCCTAACTGACCTCTGGTGCTCCACCAAAACTTTCTCTTCGTCACGTAACGGCCCCAAATTGATAGACAGGCATTTTAAGATTCTTTATCTTTCTTCTCTTTATCTAATGATAAACAGAGAAAAGAGATTTATCAACAGTCTTATCGGCAGGGAAAGTGTCCCAAAAAGTGTCCGAAAGGCAGATTTTGAGGAGATGGGATTTATTTGAAAAAAAATTACATTATACAAGAAATTACATTGTACACTGCAAAAAAAATTGCATTGTACAAGCAGGGTTAAGTTCACTTGAAAGGCAAAAGAAAACATATTTTTCCAAAAATTATACTTTCTTTTTGTTGACGTTACAATGCACACGCACACACCTATTAAAAGCAAATAATTTGGTTGAATTTCAGCTAATAGACATTTCTGCAAAAGCCTTTAGATACGGATATTCTAATCACCTTTATATAAAACAATTAATTATTTTGCTCATCATTATATAAAACATTAGCGGATATTTTGATCACCTTTATATAGAACAATTTTAATGACTAATAAAATTCAATATTTTAAACATTTATTCGTTGCGGTCATCCCCTTTTTCTTGTATGCATAAAAATAAAAATTTTAAAAGTATAAAACGGATTCTAGTCACACGATATTTGCTTCCCTATGTAACATATGTTTAAACGATAATAATTTTTAAACACATTAAACGGATTCTAATCACATGATAATTGCTTCCCTATGTAACATCTGCTTAACCGATAATAATTTTTAAAAACAATAAACGGATTTTAAGCACATGATATTTGCTTCCCTATGTAACATCTGTTTAAACGATAATAATTTTTAAAAACATTAAATGGATTCTAATCACATGATATTTGCTTTCCTGTGTAACATCTGTTTAAACAATAATAATTTTTAAAAGTATTAAACGGATTTTAATCACACAATATTTGCTTCCCTATGTAACATCTGTTTAAACGATAATAATTTTAAAAGTATTAAGTATTAAACGGATTTTAATCACACGATATTTGCTTCCCTATGTAACATCTGTTTAAACGATAATAATTTTTAAAAGTATTGTTACTAACGTATCCTCAGGATACTGAATCCATATCAGTCATTACTTAAGCTCTCTCTATCTATCTATTATATATATATATATATATATATATATATATATATATATATGAGGTGTGCCTAAGTGAAAAGGAGACTTTTGTTGTAGAGGTGCCCAATTGAAAAGGAGACTTTTGCTGTAGCGGTATCTAATGACAGTGGATTAATGTGTTTAGCGATAGATGGCGCGGGATTACAACTATTTTCTTGGAATATTAAATTACTTCAATAAAACTGATCGTCTTATGCAGATTTCTCAAAAATATGAGCATTTCAGTACTACTAGGCCTCATTTCAGTACTTTCTCACAACATATACTACGAACTTTTCTTCTTCGACCCAAAGGTGTAAGGTATCTTGGACGGCCGAGAAGTGCGACCCAATTTAGACCGAAACCCAATAGGGGCAGCATCCACACAGACCGTACCCTACTTCCCCTACCACCAACCTCTCGGAAGGACTCATATACCACATATTTAACGTGCCCTTACTCCACTTGAACAAGAGGGCAGTTTGGGCTAGAGCCGAGAATCGAACTCCGGTCATCCAAGTACAATCCCCTCGCGCTAACCACTGGACTGTCCCCTCACTATATACTGCGAATTGTAGAAAAGTAAAAATTATTAAGAGAAATCAAACTTCCTCTCAATTTAGTTTTAAACTACCCTTTATGTACACACACCACATAGGCTTTTTATATTTCTGCCTTTCTGTTTATATCAGTAACTGCTTTTTTAGAAACTTCGGAATGGAATTTGATGGAATACTTCCTTGTTACTTCCTTGTTGTCAAAATTATTTGTTTCTTTTGGATATTTACATGTATATTTCTATTTAGAGCAACTTTGTAAAAACGTTTGTTTTTTCGATACCCGGCCACGCGAGCGGTCTGAAGACAGTTATGCGTTCTCGAAATTATACAGTTAGGGCATCTTCTTTAAGATTTCCGCATGCTAATGTTAAAATATTATTGGTGCAGAATTATCAATTTTTAAAACATGTATTTTAACACAAAATATAAAACAGCTGCTTGTGAGAATAACGCAGTTAGTATTTCCTTAAAGAAAACAGACCTATGCAAGTTACTTGACAACAATTGTTTCGAGTGAGTTTTGATCCCTCTTCATCAGGTCAAAACATAGTGTCTTTACTTAACGTCATGAGAAAACTGTATGACAGTTCTTGCTTAACGTTTGTTAAGTAAAGACACTATTTTGATCGGATGAAGAGGGATCAAACCTCAATCGAAACAATTGCCACGTAACTTGCATATATCTGTGTTCTTTAAGGAAGTACTATAATTGTGTTATGTATTTTAACTTTTGCTGAATGTTATAAAAACAAGCAAACGGCTCTTGTATTTAACTATTCTTATATTTAAATATTCTTGGATTTAAATATTCTTGTATTTAACTATTATTGTGTTTAACTATTCTTGTATTCAACAACCCTCGTATTTAACAATTTTCGTATTTCACACAAAACTTATATTTTTTGTAGCGTAAAGCATCGATTATCCGAAACAGTCTGGATCGAAAGCAGCTCGGATAAGCGAAGTTCGGATAATTGGACAAATGGTTTAGAAAAATGTCACGATATTTTTACTTTCCTCACCATACATGGTAATGTATAAGGAAAGTATTGGAATCGTGTCGAAAATCGCAACTCGAGTTTTCGACAGATTTACACGTTTTGGGACCTCTAAAACACAAAAACCACTTTTTGTGTGTGGGAGAGGGGTCCTCTGGTGAGTTACCCAGGTGTTGATTAGATTTTGGTATGATTAGGAAAAAAGGAACTTTTTTTCTTTTTTTTGCGAAAGGGTCCACAAGCATTGTCAAATTCTAAAATAAAAGGCTACGTATTCTCAAGCGTATTCATTAAATGCTTGTTTTATACGCATTTTTTTACGTTGAAAGGAATAACACCAATCCCATTACTCTAGGACTTGCCGTTCTCGAGATACTTTAATTTTTTCACATTTTTGCGAAGTCGCCTTTGAAAATACTTCCAGTTACCAAATAAAAATGAAAATTGAATTAAAAGTGCACATTCAGTGTAATTTCAAATAATTATGTATCGGTTTTGTGTGTGTGTGTGTGTGTGTGTGCATTTAAACTCAATGAATTAAAGAAATAAGGAGGAAATAATTTGATTCTGTAGGAAAAGTCATATGCTGCCTACATCATATTTTTAATTGTATAAAATGTTCCCTTTTGCGTGTATATATTACACAGTTTTGTGAATTTTAAAGGCTCCATTAACGAAACGAAATTCATGAAGGAACCCCATTTTCTTTTCATTTCAGATGTTCTTGATATTCTAACATCATGCTTGATTGATTATTTACTTCCTCTTTCACTTTTCTTTAAAACCTCTCAAAGACAAAAAGACTATATTTTACTTTCCAGGAATGGCTTGAATTACACAAAGAATATCCTACTACTTAAACGAAGTACGAGTTATAACTGCCTCTCACTTGAACTCAATTCCTAAGCCAAATTATGCCACCATTGTGTCATACGTGTATTTCTCTTTTTTTTACCCTACCTCCCCCTTTCCTTTGTCTTAAACATTCCCCAGTTAAGAGACAAGCTTAACAACCTTTACATCCAGAAATATTATTTTGTTGTCTCAATCAGTTTAACAGAACATTTTTTCCTCATGCTGGCAATACAATTTTAAAGAAAAAAACAGGAGGGAGGTTCGAATAATCTGGATTTGAATAAACGGCCACCCTATTGTATTTACTCATCATTCTCAATCATTTAAAAGAATTTCCCAAGTTTCGATTGCTTTTTAAACACAAATTTTTCTTAGCCTTTAATATTAAAATTTCAGGTACCTTAATATTATCTTATGAAATAACTGAAAGAATTTCCCCCCCCCCCCCCCGCCAAAACAAAATCAGAATTCTCAGATTTCACTTCTTTAGATGAAAGTAAAAAACGCTGCTGATTTCATTTATTACTGAATTTTTTGCTTTCACTTCTTTTAAACTGCCCTCAGAACACAGCATGAAAATTTATGAGAAATGTGTATTTTAATGATGGAATAATATAAGAAAAGCTCCTTAAAAATAAAGAAATAGTTACTGTTATGAAAGAAAGTATGAAACTTTTGCAAAAGCCAAAGCAGAACATATAAACAGTAATTGGAATCAAGATTAAAGTCTAGCGAAAGGATTTTTCTAACTTTTTTTTTTTTTTGCTCTAGGGGGTCGTTTCGATTTTTAATATAAAATCACTATTCTAGGATGAATAAGGACCTGGATAGAATTAAGAATGAGAAAGGTTCTTATGATTAGAATATATTTATTTAATTGAACTCAACTTATAAGTTTATTCTTTGTCTGTTACAATCAATGTTTTAGCTCAGAATTTGGAGAGATTAAAGTGACAGATGAATGGGGGAGCTGCCAGTGAGTTACAAGGTTTACACTTGCACAATCATTTAATCTAGAAATTTTGAAAATATTTCTTATTACGAAATTAATTTCTATTAATTTTACTAAATGGATTAGATATTTCAACAGTAAAGCAACTGATTACATTATTAAAATTGAAGCAATAGATTAATAAATGAATAAAAATAACAAGTGTTAGAAAGGAAAAAAACAACTTATTTTATGTTACGTGCTAAGAAAACAATAAAAGCCAACGAGAGTAACTTGCTATTACTGTAAATAGCTAATTGATTTTTCTTGAATATATAGTGTTCCTAGGAAAGTCCGTAAGCACCCCATTAACTTTGTAAGGAAGGGTCCATGAGTGTACACGATATACCTATCTATATTAAATAACAATGTCCGATCAAATAAAAGTAATGGCAACGATCCTAGTAGAAAATTTAAAAAGTTAGGATAACGAACTCGGCAACAAAGCAAAAATCAATTGCAAAATTGTAGGGCGGGACCGCCCAGTGGTTATCGCGCGGGGATTGCACGCGGACGACCCGGGTTCGATTTCCGGCTCTCCCCAAACTTTACCCGTGTTCACGACGATTATGGGAACGTTAAATATGTGAGTCTGTAAGTCCTTCAGAGAAGTTGGTGGTAGGGGAAGAAGGGTACCGTCGCAATGAATGCCGCCCCCACTGGATACCGGTCTAAATTGGGTGGCATTTCCCGGCCGTCCAATCAGATACCTCACACCTTCGGGTAGCCGGTCGTCCAAATTGTTACTCAAGTCCTCTGGACGAGTCGGACGGTCTGGGGTTTCCACACCTTCGGGTAGGTCAGACAGTCTGGGTCGAAGAAAAAGAATTACAAAATTGTACAGCACTACCTAATTAGTAGGAATCGACAATAAAACTGTTACAGAAAACATTTATATCCCATGATATGTATTTATTTCGCACAATATGGTATTTTTTATATATTTTATAGGATAATTTGAATATTTTCTAGAATTTTAGAAGCAATTGTGAATTTAACTTGGCTTAAAAAGTGTTTGAAAAATTAGGTCCCAAAGGGTTCAATGTATTTCATTTTTCCAACCCGGGTTCAATCCAAAACTAATTGGGTGATATTATTCATTTACATTCCGACATGTCCCACAGACCGTCTCAACAACATACTAAAATTTCATTTTGATAAAGTCATTTTTACGGCAGTTATCGTGGGAACAGAGAGACAAACAGAATGAACAAAGTCATAAACACTTCTCAACTACGTTGTAAAATGGTAAAAAAAATTATGTGGGCTGCACATGACTTTCTTTATGAACTTCTTTCACAATGAAAAAATGATGTATAAGCTCTACGACGTATAAGCTCTAATGATGTATAAGCTCTACGACGTATAAGCTCCAATGATGTATAAGCTCTACGACGCAAAGTTTTTAATGTTGGATTAAACATTTGGCGCTTTTCCGGATAACAACATGTAAAACTATTTCGAAGTACCCAATTAACTTATATTTCGCGCAACGCTAAATTGACAATTATCAATACTAATAGCATCCTAGGTCAAACGGTCTGGGTCGAAGAATATTGATAGCATCCGCAATAAACAATAGAGTTCATATAAAAATATATTAATAATTAATCTAACAATTTGTCATCATTTTCGTTAATTCAGCGTCAGTTTTGCAATTTTAATGATATTTCGTTAATCTGGGAAAAATATTTTAAAGTTAAACGATATTACGCTAAAGTAATCACCAATTTTGTCAAATTCCATGTCAGGCGTTACAGACAAAGGAAGAGAAGAGTTTTTCTTATATATAAATGGCAATTGACTAAATGTTATGCGTCAAAATACAGAACTATTACCTAAAGTAACATCTCTCATGAACGGAACGTACTAGATCCATGCACGAGAATGATGTAAAAAAAAAAATTTCGCGTAATACTACATATGAAAAGTGAATATATTTTACAATAGTTAATACTTTTTTATTTTATGTGATTTTTTTATTACTTTATTTGAAAAGTATGCAGTATCCCAAGAATGGTTCATGTCATCGTTTGTGTCATTCGTTTTGTAATGAAAAATTACAAAAGAAAGATCATTTCCGCAACATTATTGAAGGTTCTGAGTTTTTACAAATTTTTTCTAATTTCGTTCGAATTTTTTTTCGGGGGAGAGGGGGGTCTTCCGACCATTCGATTGCTCCCAAAATCAATAAGATTCCAATATCCACCGATATTTCGTTCAAAACGCTCCATTCCTTCATGAGATATCGTTACCACAGACTCACGGACACACACACACAGACATCACCTCAAAAACGTTTAATTCGAGTTCAGCAATACTTAAAACATCGAAAACTCGAATTCGTCGAAAACTCTTCCGTCGAAAACTCGAATTTGAATTTTCAACCCCTTCACAATACTTTCTCTATACATTGCACTACGTATATATGGAAAGTAACAACTGAAGAATGTACAGCCTGTTCAAAATGCTCTCCGTCGGCAAGAATGCACATTTGAATTCAAGAATTATATTAGCACATACTTTGGCAAGCATTGCAAGTATCGCCGTGTTCCAGTCCAGTATAGTATATATATATAGGGAAAGTAACAACTAAGGAATGTACAGTCTGTTCAAAATGCTCTCCGTCAGCAAGAATGCACATTTAAATTCGAAAATAATATTAGCACATACTTTGACAAGCATTGCAAGTACCGCCGTGTTCCAGTCCAGTATAGTATGTATATAGGGAAAGTAACAACTGAAGAATGTACAGCCTGTTCAAAATACTCTCCGTCGGCAAGAATGCACATTTGAATTCAAGAATTATATTAGCACATACTTTGGCAAACATTGCAAGTATCGCCGTGTTCCAGTCCAGTATAGTATATATATATAGGGAAAGTAACAACTAAGGAATGTACAGTCTGTTCAAAATGCTCTCCGTCAGCAAGAATGCACATTTAAATTCGAAAATAATATTAGCACATACTTTGACAAGCATTGCAAGTACCGCCGTGTTCCAGTCCAGTATAGTATGTATATAGGGAAAGTAACAACTGAAGAATGTACAGCCTGTTCAAAATACTCTCCGTCGGCAAGAATGCACATTTGAATTCAAGAATTATATTAGCACATACTTTGGCAAACATTGCAAGTATCGCCGTGTTCCAGTCCAGTATAGTATATATATAGGGAAAGTAACAACTAAGGAATGTACAGTCTGTTCAAAATGCTCTCCGTTTAACAAGAATGCACATTTGAATTCAAGAATAATATTAGCACATACTTTGGCAAGCATTGCAAGTATCGCCGTGTTCCAGTCCAGTATAGTATATATATAGGGAAAGTAACAACTAAGGAATGCACAGCCTGTTCAAAATGCTCTCCATCAGCAAGAATGCACATTTGAATTCGAAAATAAGATTAGCACATACTTTGACAAGCATTGCAAGTACCGCCGTGTTCCAGTCCAGTATAGTATGTATATAGGGAAAGTAACAACTGAAGAATGTACAGCCTGTTCAAAATACTCTCCGTCGGCAAGAATGCACATTTGAATTCAAGAATTATATTAGCACATACTTTGGCAAACATTGCAAGTATCGCCGTGTTCCAGTCCAGTATAGTATATATATATAGGGAAAGTAACAACTAAGGAATGTACAGTCTGTTCAAAATGCTCTCCGTCAGCAAGAATGCACATTTAAATTCGAAAATAATATTAGCACATACTTTGACAAGCATTGCAAGTACCGCCGTGTTCCAGTCCAGTATAGTATGTATATAGGGAAAGTAACAACTGAAGAATGTACAGCCTGTTCAAAATACTCTCCGTCGGCAAGAATGCACATTTGAATTCAAGAATTATATTAGCACATACTTTGGCAAACATTGCAAGTATCGCCGTGTTCCAGTCCAGTATAGTATATATATATAGGGAAAGTAACAACTAAGGAATGTACAGTCTGTTCAAAATGCTCTCCGTCAACAAGAATGCACATTTGAATTCGAAAATAATATTAGCACATACTTTGACAAGCATTGCAAGTACCGCCGTGTTCCAGTCCAGTATAGTATGTATATAGGGAAAGTAACAACTGAAGAATGTACAGCCTGTTCAAAATACTCTCCGTCGGCAAGAATGCACATTTGAATTCAAGAATTATATTAGCACATACTTTGGCAAACATTGCAAGTATCGCCGTGTTCCAGTCCAGTATAGTATATATATATAGGGAAAGTAACAACTAAGGAATGTACAGTCTGTTCAAAATGCTCTCCGTCAGCAAGAATGCACATTTAAATTCGAAAATAATATTAGCACATACTTTGACAAGCATTGCAAGTACCGCCGTGTTCCAGTCCAGTATAGTATGTATATAGGGAAAGTAACAACTGAAGAATGTACAGCCTGTTCAAAATACTCTCCGTCGGCAAGAATGCACATTTGAATTCAAGAATTATATTAGCACATACTTTGGCAAACATTGCAAGTATCGCCGTGTTCCAGTCCAGTATAGTATATATATAGGGAAAGTAACAACTAAGGAATGTACAGTCTGTTCAAAATGCTCTCCGTTTAACAAGAATGCACATTTGAATTCAAGAATAATATTAGCACATACTTTGGCAAGCATTGCAAGTATCGCCGTGTTCCAGTCCAGTATAGTATATATATAGGGAAAGTAACAACTAAGGAATGCACAGCCTGTTCAAAATGCTCTCCATCAGCAAGAATGCACATTTGAATTCGAAAATAAGATTAGCACATACTTTGACAAGCATTGCAAGTACCGCCGTGTTCCAGTCCAGTATAGTATGTATATAGGGAAAGTAACAACTGAAGAATGTACAGCCTGTTCAAAATACTCTCCGTCGGCAAGAATGCACATTTGAATTCAAGAATTATATTAGCACATACTTTGGCAAACATTGCAAGTATCGCCGTGTTCCAGTCCAGTATAGTATATATATATAGGGAAAGTAACAACTAAGGAATGCACAGTCTGTTCAAAATGCTCTCCGTCAACAAGAATGCACATTTGAATTCGAAAATAATATTAGCACATACTTTGACAAGCATTGCAAGTACCGCCGTGTTCCAGTCCAGTATAGTATGTATATAGGGAAAGTAACAACTGAAGAATGTACAGCCTGTTCAAAATACTCTCCGTCGGCAAGAATGCACATTTGAATTCAAGAATTATATTAGCACATACTTTGACAAACATTGCAAGTATCGCCGTGTTCCAGTCCAGTATAGTATATATATATAGGGAAAGTAACAACTAAGGAATGCACAGTCTGTTCAAAATGCTCTCCGTCAACAAGAATGCACATTTGAATTCGAAAATAATATTAGCACATACTTTGACAAGCATTGCAAGTACCGCCGTGTTCCAGTCCAGTATAGTATGTATATAGGGAAAGTAACAACTGAAGAATGTACAGCCTGTTCAAAATACTCTCCGTCGGCAAGAATGCACATTTGAATTCAAGAATTATATTAGCACATACTTTGGCAAACATTGCAAGTATCGCCGTGTTCCAGTCCAGTATAGTATATATATATAGGGAAAGTAACAACTAAGGAATGCACAGTCTGTTCAAAATGCTCTCCGTCAACAAGAATGCACATTTGAATTCGAAAATAATATTAGCACATACTTTGACAAGCATTGCAAGTACCGCCGTGTTCCAGTCCAGTATAGTATGTATATAGGGAAAGTAACAACTGAAGAATGTACAGCCTGTTCAAAATACTCTCCGTCGGCAAGAATGCACATTTGAATTCAAGAATTATATTAGCACATACTTTGGCAAACATTGCAAGTATCGCCGTGTTCCAGTCCAGTATAGTATATATATATAGGGAAAGTAACAACTAAGGAATGCACAGTCTGTTCAAAATGCTCTCCGTCAACAAGAATGCACATTTGAATTCGAAAATAATATTAGCACATACTTTGACAAGCATTGCAAGTACCGCCGTGTTCCAGTCCAGTATAGTATGTATATAGGGAAAGTAACAACTGAAGAATGTACAGCCTGTTCAAAATACTCTCCGTCGGCAAGAATGCACATTTGAATTCAAGAATTATATTAGCACATACTTTGGCAAACATTGCAAGTATCGCCGTGTTCCAGTCCAGTATAGTATATATATATAGGGAAAGTAACAACTAAGGAATGCACAGTCTGTTCAAAATGCTCTCCGTCAACAAGAATGCACATTTGAATTCGAAAATAATATTAGCACATACTTTGACAAGCATTGCAAGTACCGCCGTGTTCCAGTCCAGTATAGTATGTATATAGGGAAAGTAACAACTGAAGAATGTACAGCCTGTTCAAAATACTCTCCGTCGGCAAGAATGCACATTTGAATTCAAGAATTATATTAGCACATACTTTGGCAAACATTGCAAGTATCGCCGTGTTCCAGTCCAGTATAGTATATATATATAGGGAAAGTAACAACTAAGGAATGCACAGTCTGTTCAAAATGCTCTCCGTCAACAAGAATGCACATTTGAATTCGAAAATAATATTAGCACATACTTTGACAAGCATTGCAAGTACCGCCGTGTTCCAGTCCAGTATAGTATGTATATAGGGAAAGTAACAACTGAAGAATGTACAGCCTGTTCAAAATACTCTCCGTCGGCAAGAATGCACATTTGAATTCAAGAATTATATTAGCACATACTTTGGCAAACATTGCAAGTATCGCCGTGTTCCAGTCCAGTATAGTATATATATATAGGGAAAGTAACAACTAAGGAATGCACAGTCTGTTCAAAATGCTCTCCGTCAACAAGAATGCACATTTGAATTCGAAAATAATATTAGCACATACTTTGACAAGCATTGCAAGTACCGCCGTGTTCCAGTCCAGTATAGTATGTATATAGGGAAAGTAACAACTGAAGAATGTACAGCCTGTTCAAAATACTCTCCGTCGGCAAGAATGCACATTTGAATTCAAGAATTATATTAGCACATACTTTGGCAAACATTGCAAGTATCGCCGTGTTCCAGTCCAGTATAGTATATATATATAGGGAAAGTAACAACTAAGGAATGCACAGTCTGTTCAAAATGCTCTCCGTCAACAAGAATGCACATTTGAATTCGAAAATAATATTAGCACATACTTTGACAAGCATTGCAAGTACCGCCGTGTTCCAGTCCAGTATAGTATGTATATAGGGAAAGTAACAACTGAAGAATGTACAGCCTGTTCAAAATACTCTCCGTCGGCAAGAATGCACATTTGAATTCAAGAATTATATTAGCACATACTTTGGCAAACATTGCAAGTATCGCCGTGTTCCAGTCCAGTATAGTATATATATATAGGGAAAGTAACAACTAAGGAATGCACAGTCTGTTCAAAATGCTCTCCGTCAACAAGAATGCACATTTGAATTCGAAAATAATATTAGCACATACTTTGACAAGCATTGCAAGTACCGCCGTGTTCCAGTCCAGTATAGTATGTATATAGGGAAAGTAACAACTGAAGAATGTACAGCCTGTTCAAAATACTCTCCGTCGGCAAGAATGCACATTTGAATTCAAGAATTATATTAGCACATACTTTGGCAAACATTGCAAGTATCGCCGTGTTCCAGTCCAGTATAGTATATATATATAGGGAAAGTAACAACTAAGGAATGCACAGTCTGTTCAAAATGCTCTCCGTCAACAAGAATGCACATTTGAATTCGAAAATAATATTAGCACATACTTTGACAAGCATTGCAAGTACCGCCGTGTTCCAGTCCAGTATAGTATGTATATAGGGAAAGTAACAACTGAAGAATGTACAGCCTGTTCAAAATACTCTCCGTCGGCAAGAATGCACATTTGAATTCAAGAATTATATTAGCACATACTTTGGCAAACATTGCAAGTATCGCCGTGTTCCAGTCCAGTATAGTATATATATATAGGGAAAGTAACAACTAAGGAATGCACAGTCTGTTCAAAATGCTCTCCGTCAACAAGAATGCACATTTGAATTCGAAAATAATATTAGCACATACTTTGACAAGCATTGCAAGTACCGCCGTGTTCCAGTCCAGTATAGTATGTATATAGGGAAAGTAACAACTGAAGAATGTACAGCCTGTTCAAAATACTCTCCGTCGGCAAGAATGCACATTTGAATTCAAGAATTATATTAGCACATACTTTGGCAAACATTGCAAGTATCGCCGTGTTCCAGTCCAGTATAGTATATATATATAGGGAAAGTAACAACTAAGGAATGCACAGTCTGTTCAAAATGCTCTCCGTCAACAAGAATGCACATTTGAATTCGAAAATAATATTAGCACATACTTTGACAAGCATTGCAAGTACCGCCGTGTTCCAGTCCAGTATAGTATGTATATAGGGAAAGTAACAACTGAAGAATGTACAGCCTGTTCAAAATACTCTCCGTCGGCAAGAATGCACATTTGAATTCAAGAATTATATTAGCACATACTTTGGCAAACATTGCAAGTATCGCCGTGTTCCAGTCCAGTATAGTATATATATATAGGGAAAGTAACAACTAAGGAATGCACAGTCTGTTCAAAATGCTCTCCGTCAACAAGAATGCACATTTGATTTCAAAAATAATATTAGCACATACTTTGACAAGCATTGCAAGTATCACCGTACTCCAGTCCAGTATAGTATGTATATAGGGAAAGTAATAACTGAAAAATGCTCAAAATACTGCATTGCAAGTATCACCGTACTCCAGTTCAGTATAGTATGTATATAGGGAAAGTAACAACTGAGAAATGCTCAAAATACGGCCTGTTAAAAATGCTCTCCGTCAGCAAGAATGCATATTTGAATTCAAAAATAATATTAGCACATACTTTGACAAGTATTGCAAGTATCGCCGTGTTCCAGTCCAGTATAGTATGTATATAGGGAAAGTAACAACTGAAGAATGTACAGCCTGTTCAAAATACTCTCCGTCGGCAAGAATGCACATTTGAATTCAAGAATTATATTAGCACATACTTTGGCAAACATTGCAAGTATCGCCGTGTTCCAGTCCAGTATAGTATATATATATAGGGAAAGTAACAACTAAAGAATGCACAGTCTGTTCAAAATGCTCTCCGTTTAACAAGAATGCACATTTGAATTCAAGAATTATATTAGCACATACTTTGGCAAGCATTGCAAGTACCGCCGTGTTCCAGTCCAGTATAGTATGTATATAGGGAAAGTAACAACTGAAGAATGTACAGCCTGTTCAAAATACTCTCCGTCGGCAAGAATGCACATTTGAATTCAAGAATTATATTAGCACATACTTTGGCAAACATTGCAAGTATCGCCGTGTTCCAGTCCAGTATAGTATATATATAGGGAAAGTAACAACTAAGGAATGTACAGTCTGTTCAAAATGCTCTCCGTTTAACAAGAATGCACATTTGAATTCAAGAATAATATTAGCACATACTTTGGCAAGCATTGCAAGTATCACCGTACTCCAGTCCAGTATGGTATGTATATTGGTAAAGTAACAACTGAGAAATTATCAAAATGCTGCCTGTTCAAAATGCTCTCCGTCAGCAAGAATGCATATTTGAATTCAAAAATAATATTAGCACATACTTTGACAAGTATTGCAAGTATCGCCGTGTTCCAGTCCAGTATAGTATGTATATAGGGAAAGTAACAACTGAAGAATGTACAGCCTGTTCAAAATACTCTCCGTCGGCAAGAATGCACATTTGAATTCAAGAATTATATTAGCACATACTTTGGCAAACATTGCAAGTATCGCCGTGTTCCAGTCCAGTATAGTATATATATATAGGGAAAGTAACAACTAAGGAATGCACAGTCTGTTCAAAATGCTCTCCGTTTAACAAGAATGCACATTTGAATTCAAGAATTATATTAGCACATACTTTGGCAAGCATTGCAAGTACCGCCGTGTTCCAGTCCAGTATAGTATGTATATAGGGAAAGTAACAACTGAAGAATGTACAGCCTGTTCAAAATACTCTCCGTCGGCAAGAATGCACATTTGAATTCAAGAATTATATTAGCACATACTTTGGCAAACATTGCAAGTATCGCCGTGTTCCAGTCCAGTATAGTATATATATAGGGAAAGTAACAACTAAGGAATGTACAGTCTGTTCAAAATGCTCTCCGTTTAACAAGAATGCACATTTGAATTCAAGAATAATATTAGCACATACTTTGGCAAGCATTGCAAGTATCACCGTACTCCAGTCCAGTATGGTATGTATATTGGTAAAGTAACAACTGAGAAATTATCAAAATGCTGCCTGTTCAAAATGCTCTCCGTCAGCAAGAATGCACCTTCGAATTCGAGAATAATATTAGCACATACTTTGACAAGCATTGCAAGTATCACCATGCTCCAGTCCAGTATAGTGTGTATATAGGGAAAGTAACAACACTTACATAAGAATCTAATGTACAGCCCATTTCGGTAAAGGTAAAGTGTTAAAACTCCTTACTGAGAAAATGCCAATATCATTTGAGACACTATTTCAGGTAGCGCTGCGATAAGATAAGCGCTCCTATACTATATGTATTTCAATGCTGAAAGGCCTAAAATATTTATTTAAACTGTCAATTTTGTAGAAATAAATTAGTAGCGCAATTCAAATTAGAACTGAAACAATAAGGAACACTCTTATGTGTTCAAAATTATTTTAATTTTTGAAGTATTTTTATCTCCCTATATTCAGAACTCTGTCTTACCACTGTGAAAAAATACTGATTAAGTATAGTGATAATTAGGGAATCTTAATTTAAAAATAATCAAAAGTACATGTACTCAAAACTATGCCTCTCGATTGTGTCAAATGGGAACAAAGGGCGCTTTACTAACACTAGCAGTACGTAGATATAATTCTCAAAGCATTATGAAATTTTCAAGTGTTTCATCCACAAGAGTTTGTAAAGTACTTCTCTATTAGGAGGGCCATTGTAAAGGTTCTTTTAACTACTTCAACATCTAAGTGAAACATACATTTTTGCCTAATGATTAGAATTCGACGAAACAATCACGACACTTAATATATTAACTATTTTATTCACACCTATCTCTCTGGAACTCAAACATTTATGACATCACAAACACATCTACTATATACACTATTTACACAGCTAACCATAAAAGATTTTACCCGAAACATTACTAATCTAATTCGAACCTAACTCATTACTGAATTTCACAGACTATAAAACTAATTGATGAGATAACTTACTATATGACGACGATGAACATTCCTGCTATTCACAGCACACGGTCATTTCGTAGCATGGTTTTCCTTAGCCGAAGATGTTAAACTGTCTTCTTTTCCTATCTCTTGCCAAATCTCTTCTTTTCTTCTCTTTAGCCGAAGATGTTAAACTGTCTTCTTTTCCTATCTCTTGCCAAATCTCTTCTTTTCTTCCCTTTAGCCGAAGATGTTAAACTGTCTTCTTTTCCTATCTCTTGCCAAATCTCTTCTTTTCTTCTCTTTAGCCGAAGATGTTAAACTGTCTTCTTTTCCTATATCTTGCCAAATCTCTTCTTTTCTTCTCTTTAGCCGAAGATGTTAAACTGTCTTCTTTTCCTATCTCTTGCCAAATCTCTTCTTTTCTTCTCTTTAGCCGAAGAAGTTAAACTGTCTTCTTTTCCTATCTCTTGCCAAATCTCTTCTTTTCTTCTCTTTAGCCGAAGATGTTAAAGTGTCTTCTTTTCCTATCTCTTGTCAAATCTCTTCTTTTCTTCTCTTTAGCCGAAAATGTTAAACTGTCTTCATTTCCTATATCTTGCCAAATCTCTTCTTTTCTTCTCTTTAGCCGAAGATGTTAAACTGTCTTCTTTTCCTATCTCTTGCCAAATCTCTTCTTTTCTTCTCTGCCGAAACTCAAATTCCGCCGCATATACAGGGTGTCCCAAAAAAATTAAAATGTGCTTTAATTCTTTAACTGTTGGAGATAAGTAGGCAATGTAAATTGCAAAAATGTTGAAAGTAAAGTAGGAAATAAGACTACATTAATGAAATAGTCCTCCCATTAATTTTCAAAAAGTTACACTTTTTAAATTTTTATACGACCCCCTTAGACAAATTTGGTCAATCAAAAAATTTTTATTTTTAATGCAGCAAGATCATTAAAAAATCCGCATATCTGTATCTTTAAAATTAAGGAGTTATATTTAATTGAAAATTGAACATTGTGAATGGGGACCATATATCAAATTAGAAATGTAAATGTGTGACATATCACAAAAAAGATAAAACTGGATGATAATACATAGGATACCCAACAGCGTAGTGAGCAGCTTTATATGATCTCTGTCTGTGTAATGCTTTATTTAGATGCATTTGTGATAAAAAAAATTTGACACATATTAACGTATCGAAATAATTTCCATCATCAATTTGTTTAGGATCCCTATTTTCACTGATGAAACAGCCTTTCACGTGGTACGGAAAAGTGGCATAAGTCATATTTTTTCCTTTATCATAATTCAGTTGATTTTAAAGATACACATATGCGGTTTTTTTTAATGATCTTTTTGCGCTAAAAATAAAACATTTCTGATTGACCAAATTTGTCTAAGCGGGTCATATAAGAATTTAAAAAGTTTAACTTTTTGAAAATCAGAGGACTATTTCATTAACGTAGTCTTATTTCCTACCTTATTTTCAACATTTTTGCAATTTACATTTCCCACTTATCTCCAACAGGTAAAGAATTAAAGAGCGTTTCAATCTCTATGGGGCACCCTGTATAGATCTGGCCAACCACGAGAGTGGGCTGCTTCTACACTGAACTTCAAAGATTTGCATAAAGAATCCTCGCAAGTTTAATCTCCTTCTCTCTAGTCCATGACACAGCCTGTTCAAAATTCCCTCCATCAGCAACAATACACATTTGAATTCGAGAAAAAAAATATTACCGCGTACTTTGATATGCATTGCATTTATTACCGTGTTACAGTCCCTGATGATACGACTTTTTGGCAGGTAATTACTGCCTACCATATACACGTTCAGTGCGTTCCTAATGTCGATTCTTACTATTTATTAATCCTCTACAACTTTGTTATATACATTTTTCTTCCATATTGCTTTGTTACCGAGTTCGTTATTCTAAATTCTTAAATTTTCCGTCAGGGGAGCTGTAATCACTTTTATTCAATCCGGCATGGTCGGTTTACGGTAGGCAGACCTAACGTGTACACCTATGGACCTTTCCTTACAAAGTTATTGGGATGTTTAAGGAATCAACAATAAGTGCACCCATCTTTCTAAATTAGTACACAACCACCTTTCAAAAATCAATGTACATAACCATTTAAAAAATCCGTGTTCACCACCTTTTAAAAATCAGTATCAACCATATTTCTAAACATTCTGCAAGCCCGCCCTTGGATAAATATACAAATATATACAAATATTTTCAATTATATGAAATGAAAGCAAGCTTTTATCATCAAATATCAGTTTACAAAGCTCCCTTTTGATCTGTGTAAAGAAATATTTTAATTGCATTAGAAAATTACAAAATATCGTGTCTCTATCTCTTTAACGAACATATTCAATTATACATTTATGTTTATTCTTTGAACACTCTATCAACAGCAATGCGTTACCTATGTATGCGTGTGTTTCTCTCCCTCCTTCTCTCTTTCAAGCACTTTTCTCTTTTGAAATGCATGTGCAGTAACAGCTAGCTTGTTCAGAGATGCATAGAATGCGGGACAAATCTGATCAACTTTATAAAATTATATCTTAGGATTGGATAATATTTCTTGAAATAATAATAGTGCAGATATATGTTCTGTGAATAGCTAGAATATTTAAATTGATTTTCGGGGAGCTATTGATTTCGAATCTGAATTATGAACTTAACTAACTAAAACTAGGAAATGTCTATGGACAATTTATTCTCTAAGGGAAAATGTCAATTTGAGTGAGCAAAAGAAAAATTCCAAATTCCCATTCTTTTGAACAAAGAATTATATAGTTAGAAAAAGTTAGATTAACATTTAAATTTTTCTAAATTCTTTCATTCGGGAAGAATAAGGAGGTTCATAAACTCTATTTCATTCGGGCCATTTATGCGCATGCACAATGTAAAAAGAAAGATCAATCATGCATAAAGCATTCATTATAAAACACCTTCCAACTGCAATGCAATTTTATTTAAACATCTCTAAAATACGATACACTCAGCGGTAATATTTTTAAAATTATCACAATACTACATTATTTATTATATTTGAAAACTTAATACTTCATCGAAAAAACTGAACTTTATTCAAATGACATCATTGAAATATAAATTACCTAAATTAAACATCTCTAAAATGCGATGCATTCAGTGGTAATATTTTTTAAATTATCACAATACTACAATAATATATTATATTTGAAAACTTAAAACTTCATCGTAAAAAATGAACTTTATTCAAATGACATCATTAAAATATAAATCGTCTGGCTCTCTATGTAAAAACTGTAAATATTTGATTCATGCACTTTTATTCTATTCATTTCATTCATCACAATACTACAATAATTTATTTTATTTAAAAACTTAAAACAATGGAGGTACAAGTAATTTAACTCTAGGCATAAAATTTCATCGAAAAAATCGTCTGATTTTCTATGTAAAATCAATGAGTGTTTCATTCATATCAGCTATATTGCAGACTCCAGAGCTAAATAATTTTGCATTAAAGAAATTCAGCAATTCTTATACAACTCATCCTACATCTTTATTTGTTTACATTCGCCATAAGTGAAAATAAGGTTTCGTTGTAGAAATGATCAAAGTTTGATGATCATTTAAACTCAAATATATTACAATTGCGTTGTTTCAGAATGTAGACGCACAGAATTTAAGCAAAAATAAAGCGACTTTAGGACAGATACAACACTAAATATAAATTAAAAGTACTTTAAAAATCACGATTTTGACACAATATGGATGGCATATTTTATTTTGAAGTGGGTGACGTAGTGATCTCTTCATATAATATGGGTGTAATTATTATTTTAATTTTTAGTTAAAAAACTACCGAATATATTTTGTTGAAATTTTTTTCATATTTTTATGGGATAATTTGAATATTTCCTAAAACTTTCGAAGCAATTTGTGAATTTTAAATTTGCTTAAAAAATATTTGAAAAATTAGGTCCCATAGGGTTCAATGTATTTCATTTTGCAACCCGGGTTCAGTCTAAAACTAATCGGGTGTTATTATTCATTTATATTCCCATAGTCCCACAGACCGTCTGAACAACATGCAAAAATTTCATTTTGATAAAGTCATTTCTACCACAGTTATCGTGCGAACGGACAGACAGACAGAATAAATGAACAAAGTCATAAACACTTTTCAACTATGTTATAAAGTGTTGAAAAAGCATGATAGGGGCAGATTCAGGGAGGCATCCTCTTCAATAATCCAAAATAAGGAGGGCCTCGAGTTCTGTTCCCCCATCCAGCAACGCAGTATCAGTGGTCACGTTATCAGAGGAATCATTTACCGGGTAGGGTCCAAAGAACACACAGAAAGGCAGAATCACATTCTCTGACGGTTTTAGGTTAAGATCACAATTTGACAAGCTCTACTCCGCCACTTGGAAAAGTCTGGCTCATGTACAAGGAACTCACCCGGATGAACAAAGGAGTCCGTCAACGCAACACTCCCCAGGTTAATGTACGCTTTAGAAAAGGTGGGTCCATGGCTATACAGTCAAGGGCCATCCGCCTTGAAAACGGGAGGCTTTCCCAAGAGGGATTTAAAAAAAAACATGATCTAAAAGAACACAATTATGGACGATCGAAGCAAAGTCCATTCTCCATTTTTAACGAAGCAAAATCAACATTTGCATGTTTGTGATCCCTTTTACTCGAAAGCTACAATAGGTAGGAAGACAAAAATTTGCACACATACCTAAAATTGCACACATATGTGCAAAATTACAATTTTGATAATTAAAACGAACTATAACAGGGTGAAACGCCCATTTAAAACCGCGCATACACTCTACTCTTCATACAAATAATACGTAAACAACAACTTTTAAACAGTTAATCAAAGCGTGTACACATTGTAATTTAAACGTGCACCTGTATATTAAATATGTATATAAGAGTGGGATACAAAAGAGCATGTTGCAATACGATGTGATAAAAAAGAACGCGATAAATAACACGATGTAATAGTACGCATTGTAAAAGAACGCGGCATAAAAGTTCGCGATATAAAACAGCGTAACATAAAATAGAGTGATGTAAAAGAACGTGATACAAAGAAACGTCATGTGAAAAAATGCGATATAAAAGAAGTCGAAAATAACGAGGTGTTACCACTTTAGATAAAATTCGGTACATAAATTATCTTTAACACTGAAAAGAATAATACATTTCTATATTTCCGTTGTGCTTTTCTACGTGGCAAGTGCAAGTCACAAGTTGGTGGAGAAAATTGTGTCTGAGGAGAATTAGAGAATTTTCCAAGTGAGAAACTCGATCATTGCAAAGCACAACTTACAGAAAATATATCACGCTCAAAGTTTCTACACATCAACTAGCATGCTGAATAAATCGAATTTTAAATTTTACTGATGCATCATAATTGCAGAAGTTAGCATTACCTAAGTTTTGAAATATCCAACATGCTGATAGAAGGGAGACAAAGTCACAAATCGCTTCTTTAGTGCATTCATTAAGTTGAAAGCGTTTATGTGCATGGCTAATTTACATTTCATGTAATCGCGTGATTAACACCTCCAGAATTTTATTTCTTCAAAGTACAAATGCATCATTATTTTAACTAGATATTCATATGATCCACAATAAAGCGATTTCATTTTTATAGATCAAAAATAACTTTTCACTGGATTTCAAAATAACCATTCATTCAAATATCAAACTTTCCCAACTCAATGCATTGAAATTCGTGCACCTATTGCAGAAGTAGTGCAGCAATTTATTATTGGCTCGTTGCTTTTGAAATTTCTGTATAACGTAGTGCAAACTCATCTACACAAGATTTTCAAATTTCAGAAATATCGATTATGTTTCAGATAAGTAATCGTCGAACATAGCAGACGTGCGTAGACAAAAGCATATCGAGTCCAACTCAAAAGTAGCTCATTTCTCTTGAAATTTCTGTATTACGTAGTGCAAGCTTATCCACACAAGATTTTCATATTTCAGAAATATCGATTATGTTTCAGATCAGTAATCGTCGAACATAGCAGACGTGCGTAGACAGAAGCATATCGAGTCCAACTCAATATTGGCTCATTTAGGTTGAGATTTCTTTAAAATGTAGTTTAAGCTTATCCACACTAGATTTTTAAAATTCAGAAAAATCGGTTATGGTTTAGATGAGTTACCGTCGGACAGAGCAGACGGGTAAACAGAAGTGTGAAGTTCTGTTCAAAAGCATGAAAATGTAACACATTTGCAAGTTTCATAAGAAATTAGTTGCACTTTTAAGGAGTTTGGACGCCTATCTGCTCAATGGCTATTTCTACACAGCTAGTGTAATTTTAATTTGATCAATCCAATTTTGTAAACAAGAGGAATTGTGTCATAACATAAATTATGACAGTAATTTTATCGCTGGAAAAAAAGGCAAAATTTGCGGGACAGTCGCGTGGTAAATCGCGAAATTTCGCAGACCCTTGGAAACATTTCGCGGCCAATGATTTACACTAACATTTCTGAGAAAAGTCTAACAATTACGAAACAGTAATTCAAGTAACAGCTACGCAAATCAATAAGCATTATATTACAATTTTTTTAAACTAATACTTGCATTAATAAACCATTCAAATTATGGTAATGTTATCAACGGCGGTCCATGAGATCAAGATTTCCATTTTTAAGTCGACCCTGTTTTGATACATTGTATTCTACATACACAGATTTTCTTCTTTAATGCAGTGTATGCTGCAATAAATTTTAAAGTCAGAAAAATATCGTTCGGCGTCGACTGGGTATTAACTATTGACAGAGATCGACTTTGTATTGACACATAGCGATTTTACGTGGCAACTGAGGTAGAATAGCAAACGTGGGGAAAAGTAGGAAAAAAGATATTGCCATCGCCTCGGGGTGGAGGGGAGAAATTAATGAGGAATAAATCAATGAGGCAGGAGAACGACAGATAGGATACTACGAACGAGAAACACCACAGAGGAAAAAAAGAATAGCAAAACTTAAGACGGTGCAAAAACTGATAGCATAACGAAAGAAGCAACTGAATAGAGAGTAAAACTACTAAAATAATAACTAAATAAAATGCGACGTTTAAACATGCTGTAAAAAATACAAACATGAAACATATGTGTAAAATATATTGAAAACGACGGTCAACCAATCAGAACAAACAGGAGAAAATGCAATTCAAATATGAAGGAATCAACTGGTTTCGGAAGTGATATGAGCTCACTTAGTCAAATATATAATATTGGTTCTACTATTCGTTCTTTTGCCATTTTATTTTCTGCTATTATTTTTTCCTCCGTGGTTTTCTCGTTCATAGTATCATGCCTATCATGTTCCCGCCTCATTTGTATTTCGTTTTCTTTTTACATTTCTCCCCGCGGCGATGGCATTTTTTCTCCCAGCTACCGCCACGTGTGCTATTCTACTTCAGTCGCCGATCTGACTTGAATAAGTGATGTGGCGCTTCTTCCCGGTCCTGAATTAGAAGGCTTTTTTGTGCCTTTGAAACCAGTTGGTCGACTAGTTTACATTCGTGTTTATGCTGTATTTACAAAGTTTTTATCTTACTATAATTTTATAATATCGAGTAACTGTAATATATTTAATAGCAACACTACTGCTTAACTAACAGAGTTAAAGCAAATAATGGAAAAAAAGGGGTATTTAAAAGCTTAAAGGATAAATATCCCATTTCTGATTCCTCATTTATTATTTCCTTGAAATAAAATCAAATGCCCGAAACTTTCTATAATAATTATTTTTCTTTAAATTATTCACCTAACTAAAATCAGCCATTCGCCTTGTGAAGAGAATGGATAATTCTTTGAAAGAACGATATGGTGTAAATGAATTAAATCGGATATCCTGCGTCTATTAGCGCAAGCAACATTTTAACAATATTTTGAGGTTCGCATCCTCCAGGATTTATTAATTCTTCAGGCAATTTCTCATGCATTCAACTGAGTGGAGACTAACACAATGATGAAGAGATCCCCCCCCCCCCCCAAGAGCAGAAGAATAAATTGAATTTACCGAGTATATTTTCTCTTTTATTGGATTCAGCTCCAAATACAAGCAAAGATATATTTATGGACGGAGGAAACATGAAAGTTGGTTGTTTCTCTCTAAACATTGAAGCTTACTCCTTTTATATTTCCGGCATATCAAGTTGTTATATTTTAAGTGGTGCGATCTTACAGGTTTAGTAGTTTTAATCAGTACACGTGTTTATATATTAATTAGATGTTATGTAAAATGGTAGCAGCTTCATTTCTGCTCAAATGAACATGGTTCATAGGTAGTTTATATCGCTTTTCATTTATCAATGGCGTTATATTTTAAGCAATGGCAGTTTTCAACTGCATGCAATCGTTTTCACTTACGTGCAGTGTGTGTCTAAATTAATTTGCGCTAAATTTAACCGATATACCCTTTTGCGTAGGCTCGTTTAACTGCGTGTGTAAAATTCTCGTAATTTTAACTAACAGTTACAGTTTAAAGTATATAAATGCAATAATTCAACGAGTATCAACATTTTAAACTTCGAAATTTAGAGACATTTTATTTTATAACCATTACTCTCAATTACACATGCTAAGGGTTCAAGTGCTCTATATTATATATTCAATACTCACATTTAGAAAATTGTCAGAGTAGACGTTTAAATTGTTTTGTATAAACTACTAGTATTTAAACTTGTCAAAGAGAGGAAAATAATACTCTTAAAAAATTAAATTGTAACTTTTTAAAAATAAGTTCATTTTGTTTAACAATGCATGGCACGGAGTTAAAAATAGCCGTCTAAATCAAAAAGCAAAATTTCAGATAGTCTAGGTTGCCAGGGGAACTTCTAGATGGTCTAGAAAGTATTTTCAACCCCCTTCTTCATTTTGCTCGCCCCCAGCAAAGAAGTCGAAAATCTTACTCCATTGACTCCCGTGGACTATACTATAAGTGTAAAAAGATTCAGTTTTCTATGCGACCGAGGGGCTTCTGGTAGAGTCTGAAAAGCTAAAAAAAAAAATTTCTCCACCTCCAGGTGGTCGTAAATCCTTTTGTTCCGATGTTAATACTTGTACAAATATTCCATCTTCTGGTTCTCCGGGGGACTTCTGAAGGGTCTAGAAATACAAAAATGCGTTATTCATTAATTATATAAATATACAGGACTGTCGCGTCATAAAAGGAATTTTCTGAGGGGTCATCCCCCCCCTTCCCCTCCCCTCCTCCGTATTATTTCTTATTCTGCTCTAGTATTTAAATTAAAAGTAATAGACACAAATATTCAATGCTCATTTAAAAACCATTTTACAGTAAAACCTTTCTAACAGAAACTCCCGAATAACGGACATCTTCGTTTAATCCCCAACTTTTCTAACTTCCAGTCCAAATATATATCTTGTCTTATGTATTTATACATTCAAATAACAGGTCATCCGATTAATGAACAACGCTTTTGGACGTTAAAAATGAGTTTGCTGAAACACATGCGTAAATATGCACTTCAATTTTAATTCTATTGTTAATGAAACAAAAAATAGGAATGTTGTGTTAGTGATAATTTTGAGAGTGATTTTGGAAGTATTTTTGATTAACTGTAAAATGATCAAAGTATATTAATATCCGATAAAAAAAACAAGTTTGTAAAAAAAATGCAAAATTCTTCAGCTTTATGAAAAGTGTCAGCCATAAAATGATTGAGATGAAAAATTATTGCCAAGTTTATCAAACTTCATGAGTGAAGAATATAGAGAAGAAAAGTTATTGAAATAAACTTGGAAAATTTACCTAATAACGATACATAGATATGCGATATATACGCAGCTTAAGTTTTATCTCCCCAAATCTCTTTCAATTCATCTATGTTCAATGCAGCAAGAAACTGCTTTCAGTCATGATTTCGTTAGCAAATACGATAAAAATATGAATGTACGTCTTCGAGAAAAGTATATAGAGAAATTCCGTGTAGTTTTGGTTTGTATATAGATCCATATTTGCTTCCAAGAAGCAAGGCAGAACAGCAAGTAAACCTAAAATAGCAAATATACCTAGAACAGCAAATATACCTAGAACAGCAAGCAAACCCAGAATAGCAAGAATAGCATACTCTAACATGTGACGGCACAAAACTGGAAAAGCTATATTTTACAAAAATATTTTATAAGTTATTACGAAATACATCCATTATTTTTATGGTATTTTTACAATAATTTAAAGCAGGGTTCCAAAATTACGGCCGCAAGCTAAATGTAGCCCGCGAGCTGCTCCAATCCGGCCCGCAGACAATGTAGGATTGGGATTAAAAACTGATATGAAATTAATGTGATATTTATCATGATTTAAAACCATTTCATTTCACATGTGCTACGCTGTCTTCACTCTTTTCATATAAAATATACTGTTTTAATCGGGAATTTAAAATCAGCATACGGTATTATTAGAGTGCCTCAACTACAGTATATATATATTTTTTTTTACCTTCTCGTTTTTACTTTCTCACCCATGAACACTCGTGATGTACGAAAGACTTGCTCGTTTTTGTGGCTTGTAGGAGCAGATTGATAACGTATTTTTATTCCGTTCTTCCAAAACACGAATTTCTACAAATTAAAAAGTTTTCATGGGAACTTACATCTGGTTTTTAATGCGACATATTTATGTGCATTTTATTTCAAAAATTATATTTTTAAAATCAGTGTAGATCGGAAGAACTCTTCCAAACTATTTTAATGATTGAGATCGTAAATTTAGAAACCCAGCTAAATGTTCGAGTAATGAACAACAGGTTCATATCCCCCATTAGTGTTGTTCGGAAATAATTTATGTGGAATACGTTTATCACATTTTTTTTTTTTTTTTTTACAAAAACTATGTTTATTTTATTGTTTAATTTCTTACTTTCTGCAGTTTATTTCACAAGTAAATTTCAGATCGTACTTTCAAAAGTTGTTTTGACCCACTAAATGTATGAAAACTTTTAATGTGGCCCACGTATCGAAAAGTTTGAGGACCACTGATTTACACAAATGTTTTTTAAAAACATTTTAATATAGCCCATTTAGCTTCCCAAACAGCCTTTCTTATATTCTACATAATTTTGAGTATTTTATTCACAAGTATTCTGACAATAATTTGTTGCCCGATTTTTAAGACAGTTGATGATGTTGCTCATGTAGCTTCAGAAACCTGTTGTTTTCTTTTTATTATCATAAGTCACTTAAGTTCTCAGTTTCATTAACTGAGAACGTGTTTTGAAGTCTTCTACTGGTCCTTTTCCCCTCTCCTCGGTTTTTCCTGTCATTTTTTCTAATTTTCGCTTCGCAGCGGTTTCCTGCCTGAATCATGAAATGCAATTCACAATATTTCACGATATTTATTGATAAACGTCTTGCTTGTGTCGTTATTCTCTCTATTTATTCAGAAGAAGAGACTGTTTTTGCTCCAAAAAACAATTGACACTTTGTATCCAATGTTTTTGATATTGCTAACGTATTTTAATTTCAAGTAGCATTTATCAACTGATTTAAACATTTTACCTTACATTTATTTCTAATACTAACATTGAGCCTCTGACTAAAAGTCCAGGACTCTATATTGTGATATACTTAAAGCGAAGGTACAAGAATAAATGATGAATAAAAATATAAAGATATCTTATAATATTATTATTAAAGACCGGTAGTTCAGGCAGTGAAAAATACTAAAATAGGCAGGCAAATCAGCAAAATAAAACGTCAAAATATGCAGCAAAAATAGGCATTTATAAAGTGGCATTTATCTTTAGTACTAACATTAAGCCTCTGACTAAAAGCCCAGGACTCTGTATTGTGATATACTTAAACCGAAGGTACAAGAATAAATGATGAATAAAAATATAAAGATAACTTATATTATTATTATCAAAGACCGGTAGTTCAGGCAGTGAAAAATACTGAAAGAGGCAGGCAAATCAGAAAAATGAAACGTCAAAATATGCAGCAAAAATAGGCATTTATAAAGTGGCATTTATCTTTAGTACTAACATTAAGCCTCTGACTAAAAGCCCAGGACTCTGTATTGTGATATACTTAAACCGAAGGTACAAGAATAAATGATGAATAAAAATATAAAAATAACTTATAATATTATTATCAAAGACCGGTAGTTCAGGCAGTGAAAAATACTGAAATAGGCAGGAAAATCAGCAAAATAAAAAGTCAAAACATGCAGCAAAAATAGGCATTTATAAAGTGACATTTATCTCTAATACTAACATTGAGCCTCTGACTAAAAATCCAGGGCTCTTCATTGTGATATGCTTATAGCGAAGGTACAAGAATAAATGATGAATAAAAATATAAAGATAACTTATAATATTATTATTAAAGGCCAGTAGTTCAGGCAGTGAAAAATACAAGCAGGCAAATAAGCAGCAAAATATGCAGCAAAAATAGTCATTTATAAAGTGCATAATGTTCGAAAAATTCAAAATAGATATATTTATCTAATTTTACAAAATTATTTATCTTAACTTACACATTCTTTCCATTACACATAATTAAAAAGAAACATCCAGGGCTCTACATTGTGATATGCTTATAGCGAAGGTACAAGAATAAATGATGAATAAAAATATAAAGATAACTTATAATATTATTATTAAAGGCCAGTAGTTCAGGCAGTGAATAATACAAGCAGGCAAATAAGCAGCAACTACATTGTAAGTGAACTACATTGTAAGTGGCAAATAAGCAGGCTCTACATTGTGATATGCTTATACCTGGATGTTTCTTTTTAATATGTTTCTTTTTAATTTGTCTGAAGTGAAACTTTGCCTTCTGTCACGAAATTGAAAATGAGCTTTCGACTTCTACATAGGTAAAAGCAGTGTATATAAAACTTATAACATAACATTTGTAAAGATCAATTTAATAAAAGTTTAATTATCAGTACCACAGTTTATTATTTTTCCCAAATCATTATTTGATTAAATTTTTAGCTTACATTTTTCACTCACTATGTGAAAATATAAATTATACTTTACCTGTAACCTTTACTTTAATGTGACGCTTTCGTCCGAGAACAGATTCAATTTCACTCACTACAATATTCGATAACTTCACGGCATTCACTAACATTTCGTTCCTTTTTTCCAGAGAAGTAATAATATTAAGCAACTGTGAATAGTGAGCTGGAATAAAAGTTAAATCGTGACGCATGGAATCTTTAGAAAGCATTTGTTTAGCAATTCATATTGAGCTGGATTCTTCTTCATCTATACCGTTAACAAGGCGGGGAAACAACTCATTCGAAACAAATTCCATTTTCAAATATTTGTGTCACACAATTCAACTGCACTTATTATTTTCTGGAAAAAAGAGTGTAAAACAATTTAAGGCTAAAAATAAGCAAGAAATAGCATTTAAAACGTGAAAAGGTATTTTCTTCAAATATGAGGCTAAAGTACGAGAAAATTATTTCAAGGCATTTTACCTTAACTTCCGGGCTTTAATTATTATTCTTTTTTACTCTAATACTATTTTTATGGTACATATGAATAGCACCATCTTTCTAAAACTAGACTGCATAAAATATTTAGTTGTAAAATTTAAGTAATATTTATGAGTTCAGTATGAGTCACCAGGGGGGGATATGGAGATCATACACCCCCCTCCCAGGAAATCATTGAGCCCAATGAATTTTCGAAGAAATGATACTACTTGGAGAAATGGAAAACAAAATATTTAGTTTCCACCCCCACCCCCCAGAAATTTTGTCTGGCGACCTACAGCTGTATATAACACAATTTTAATATTTTTTAAAACATATTTGAGTAATGTCATTAAATGAAATATTCTATTTCTGATATATTTCAAGGAATCAAATTTTACAGATCTTTGCAAACAGTTAGCGCCATCTATTATAGAAGGATGTAACAATTTTCAGATACTTACGAAAATGAAAACATATCTTGCCAGAATGCGGTTTCTCTTGGAATAAAAATCATGCTCGTTGTTAGTGTAACAAACTAGTATCTGTGGATTGCTTTCACACTTATTAGCACACGTCTGCACCAAATAGTCGTTAACTGTACTGTACTAGCAACAAGTAAACTTGCATATGCTGCAACTTTGCAAGCCTGTATTCTCAGAACCTGACTAAAGCGGGGGCACTGTACGGGGGTAATACTGTTTTACCCAAGAAATTGAATAAAACCAACTTCTCGGAGCTACCACAAGCAATTCTCGCGATATATAACAGATAATCACTAGCCCTGATTAGCGAAAATTATGCATGGTGTGCAAAATATTTTATAAAATATCATCATACTATTAATATATCATCTAATAATAATTAAACGATAAATTAACAGTCACAATAATAATTAATAAAAATAATAATTGATATACATTAATTGGAATTAAGTAATAACTAGTCAATTTTACAAATCGTAATAATCATTGTTTGTATATTAAATTAAAGTAATCCAATGAATATAAACCATAAAATAAAGAAGCCATCAGCTTGTAGGAAAACAGATTTTTTAATTTAAATATCACATAATCATATTTAAATCAACGACATTACCGCCTATTGCTGTTACCTAACAACCTCTTTCAGAGCGATCACTTCTATTTTTTTTTTTTTTCAAATTTGTATGGTTTTCTTTCATATAAAAAAACTTTTTCATAAGATCTTGAACATAATTCAGAAATTTTGTATTATTTTCCCTACATACATATTATAATGTATAGAGAAAGTATTGTGACGGGGTCAAAAATTATAATTCGAGTTTTTGTCGGAAAAACGCGTTTCAAGCATCTCTGAACTCGAATCGAAAATTTTTGAGACGGTGTTTGTGTTTGTGTGTGTGTGTGGGGGGGGGGGGGGGGGGGTCCGTTCGAATATAATTCGGTACGATTGCTATATCAGTGAATACTGGAACCCTATCGATTTTGTTCAGAAGACTTCTTCAGATGTTCAACCCCTTCCCCCCCCCCCCCCCCCAATTTTCGAATATTTTTTTGAAAAAAAATGTTTTAAAAATGAGTACTTTAAAAAATGTAAAATAAATTAATTAGATAAGTTGAATAACATTAATAAATTAGAAAACGATTGTCACAAACGTTGGAAAGCTAGCATGAACCACTCTAGAGAGATGATATTGATAGCTTTTAAAATAAATGTATCAAAAAACTATATAAATTTAAAAAGTAATAATTATCGACAAATATGTTCCCTTTTCATATGGTATATTATGCAACCTCATTCTCGCGAATCTACATCGTTCCATTCACGAAAGAAGATACTTTTTGTAATAGTTTTGTAGTTTGATGACTAAGAATTCGCTACTAGTCATTTATTTCATGCAATTGAAATTAATTAAATGTTAATTGCATTTTGGCGAAGATTTTGAACTTGAGTATGAATAAGTCATTCTCTTGGACTAGCCAAATTTCAATTTAAGTGATGTTGGATTAATTCAATGCCAAAATCATTGTTCTGTGGATCTTGTATACCATTATTTCGCTGTGAAAGAAGTAAAGTCGTTGCATTATGTAATTAAAAAAGAAGTAAAGTCATTGTATTATGTAGTTAGGAAAGAAATAAAGTCATTGTATTATGTTATTAAGAAGGAAGTAAAGTCATTGTATTGTGTAATTAAGAAAGAAGTAAAGTCATTGTATTATGTAATTAAGAAGGAAGTAAAGTCATTGTATTATGTAATTAAGAAAGAAGTAAAGTCATTGTATTATGTAATTAAGAAAGAAGTAAAGACATGTGCTACCCACATTAGATTTTCTTTTCATTTTGAATTTCTTCGAGTAAAAATATTTTTCCCTCTTCGACCCAGACCGTCCGACCTAGCAGAAGGAGTAAGGTATCTGTTTGGTTGGCCGGGAAGTGCCACCCAATTTAGACAGGAACTCAGTGGGGATGGTATTCACAGGGACCGTACTCTCCTTCCCCTACCACCAACCTCTCAGAAGGACTTACGGACCCATATATTAACGTAGCCGTACTGAGTAAAAATATTTGTTAATACATTCTTTAATGACACCTCGTTCATTACGACGAAATGCCAATACCTTATTGCAGAAATCGTATTGCAGAAATCGAAAAATTATTGCAAAAAAGTCAGATAGAGCCCTCATTGTGCTGCAAGAAGATTTTCTGTTTTTTGCTTTCAGATGCCCCTTGTGCTCTCGGCTCAGCTATATTATCACGTAAATAGCATTTTGCATTATAAAAATGAGTACTACGGTTTCACTATCTTTGACAGTAACCTCCATTTGAAAATCGTGTTAAAATATGATAAATTTCTATCAGGTTTTTTCTTGCACTTTTCTTAACGTTTTATCATATTTCTTGAACTTATACAATTCATAGAACTAGAAACTTATCTTCAGCATCACACAACTGTACGCCCCCCCCCCCCCCCCCCATGCATTTCATGTACGATAATCATCAAAAAGCGAGATCTTCTGCGTCATGTGGTATTTTGTAATCAGAGCATCGAACCAAACTAATCAGTACCATCAATGTTTTGACAACATCTACACCAAAATCGGGATTTAGTATCACCCAACAACAGCTATTGCTCCTGGACTTCCGAACCAGCCGCGACAGTGAAAGAGAAGCCCCTCTAATCTTCATGTTTTACAATAGCCTTCACACTTATTGTGCAAAATCCGCAACCACAAACGTTTTCACGCGCCCAACAATAGGCGATTGGGCCTATTTCGTGGTTAGCAGGTCGTAAACAGATTTGAAGAACAGATGGCTTATTGTAAGCAAAATTTGAAAGGCGTTTTGAAAGGGCAGTGGGGTACAAAAGTGTAGAGGGAACAGCGCTTGGGAAGGAGAGAAGTGGCCTTAGAATAGCCCAAAGAATGCCGCATTTTGCATTATTGTGGCAATTTTGAGGATGTAAGAAAGTGACTAAAGTTGTCCGCAAGTAGTTCAAGTCTGACTTTGAAGAAAACTATTCTGAAGAGATGTATTGATTTGTATTGGAATAAAATATTATTCTTCAAAATACAGAAAATAAAACTAATTCTTAGTAAAATGACTTGCGTTTGATAAAATCAACTTCAAATGTATAATATACGTAATGCATATTGTTTAATCATGTAAAACAGGAGTTGCAAGTAAAATAAATTCATAAAACGCTACAGAATACCCATTCATAGATGACATAACTTGATCACTGAACAACGTGGGGAAGACAAAGAATATTCGAGTCTATTTTAAACGTATAAAAAATCGTGGCACACTAAGCAAAACATAATCTTTTAACGGCATACTAAGTTGAAATTTTTTTTCGGCACTCTAGGCTGAATATAATTTTTTTTTTGGCACTTTAGGTGAAATATAATTTTTTCGGCACTCTATGCGGAATATAATTCCTTTCGGCATTCTAGCCGGAATATTATTTTTTCGAACCCCTAAACTGAATATAAATTTTTCTTAGCACAGTAAGCTAGGAAATGTTCTCAATGAAAACGGATTATTTCATTTTATTATATACCGTATATACTAGCATATCAAATATTTGTGAATTATAAGTATAACATGAAGGTTTCGACTCATATTCTAATTTTAAAGGAAGTTTGTCAGCCAAAATCGGAGATAAGAATCGACGAAAAGATACACATGAATAATTTTTCCCTCTAAATATGATTAAAACATTATTATATTCTATTTGTTTATCATATAATAGTTGTTTACAACATTTCGGATTTTTAAGATAATAATCTAACCAAACAAATTTATAAACTACTAATATCTTAGACGTAGTAAACATGTATATATGTTCAATTTTAAATATTTTAGTTAAAATAACAATTATATAATATATATATAATGTTCTCTTTATGATCTTCACAAGCTTGTCGTATAGTCAATGTTGATATCAAATATTCACTTCAGACCATCTTTTTTTCATTTTTTGCTATACAGAACAATTTCAATAAATGATCAATCTCTGGTATATATAATACAAGTAAATTAAAATTCTTCAATTATATATATATATATATATATATATATATATATATATATATATATATATATATATATATATATAATTACTGTTAGTATGTATGACCATTTACTTATGAAACATCGACCTTCTAAATTATAATTATTATGATATGATATAAGTAATAAATTTCCAATTTTTATTTCAGAATGACAAATAAATTTTGAATTTTAAACAGTCTGACAAATCACATATGCGATGCAATGTCCCCTGGCAGAATGCCTAATAAGAATAGACATGTAATGCAAAAGGTAATAAAACAACGTGTGGAAATTAAATAGATAATGTTAGATAGAAGTACCAAAATGTATAAGTAGTGAATACTGATGTCACTGTAATAAAAATTATGATAAAACGAATATAATATTAGAGAATTATAATGCTGATAAAAAGGATGAAATTAATAATGCTTAATTTAAACATTTTATAATACTATTCACTAAATATAATGGATAATAATATAATTTACTGGTATGTATAACGTTATTAAGAGGCATTTTATGATATTTTTATTGGATAATCTATAAATTCTAAATAAGCGATTAAAAATAATATATATATATATATATATATATATATATAGATATGTGTGTGTGTGTGTGTGTGTGAGAGAGAGAGAGAGAGTTTCTAATATGTATATATAGTCTGTCAACTTATCTACGTCGGGCCATATGTTTCTGTAATAAATAATACAGTATGCAGACAGAAACATAGATCTTCAGTATCTCTGAACCAAGAATGGCCCTTGAGAACGTCGATGGTCTCGGAAATACTTTTATTTGGTTTTCATTCCTAAGTGTGATTTTGTCACAATTTTATTTGGGTGCTGATGAAGGCTTAACTCCAATCGTTGCTTTTTTTGCTTAATGTTATACTGCTCTTTACCATATCTTGAACATTCACCATGTATGTTAATGCAGGGAACATGGGATTTAGTATCTGTGTTATAAATAAACGCATTTTTCGTGAGATTTCAAAATAATTTTAATTAGGTGCTGTTAGAGGCTTGACTACAATCGTAGTTATTTCAGCATATATATACATAATTAAAAAAGATGAATTAAAATGAAATAATTGAAGAGAAGTTGTAAAGAATCCATAACAAACTGAAGAATTCAAGTACTAACCAGAAAAAACTCAAGAGAATGCCAGTCATAAACACAAAAAGCCAGGAAACCACCCATTTAATTTAAAACAAATATATTAAAGTAAAATGGAATATCAATCAATGGAATGAAGGTGGTGTAGTAGTAAAATCTTCAGGGGTTGACTACTATACATTAGCTTTATATTCATTTAAATACCTGTTATTGTGAACAAAAGGTCATTAGACACTCCAATGCGCTATAAACGGAAATTGATTGAGAAATTTGAAAAACTGAAAAGAATTTAAATTGAAAAGTGTATAGAATTGACTTGCACATGTGTAGATGTTCAATCACCTAAACAAACCTAACATAATGTGTAAAGAGGGTGTTGTGAATAGGTATAAAACCCAGATAAACTGCATTCAAAATACAAGTGCTTATTAATACATATAGACAAAAATGATAATCATTATTAACCCTATAAAATAAAGAATTAATAAATAATGAATCGAATAGACAATCGAATAAATTAATCGATTATAGAAATTAAACAAGGCCTTCCACTGACTCCTTGCATCTATCACCTGGCTAAATGCACTGTTACATGATGCAAGTGTAACGAAATGCGTAATAATAAAAAAGATAACCATAAATATCAGTAAGTTAATATTAGGGAATGATTGAAATTCTATAGTAATTTAACAGTAATAAAATGCATTAACAACGCTGTGTTACCCTAAACTTTTTACTATAACCAAATTTAATACAATTTACCAAATATAAGGGGTAAAAGAATGATTTTGAATGAGGTTTTTTATATGAAATTGGTGAAACTTTTTATCTGATAATCTATAATTTCGAAGCAATTGATTTTTAATGATGTTACGGAAACTTTGAACCGAATTACAAGAAGTAAAAGGTAATAATTTATAGATATTAAAATTAAAATAACTTTTTTATCATATAAATCATAGGTTCTCAACCTTTTTTTGCCCACCGCCCACTTTGAGAATATTTTTTTTCCTAATGCCCCCCCCCCCCCCCCAATTTTTTTACTTGCGAATCTGAAACAGCTATTGCCACGATTATATTTAAACGTGTAATATTATATACTATAGTCGTAAGATAGGATATGGCCCTATCCTATTTCTGAGTTTAAAGAAGACTGTTTCAATGAGAACAATTAAAGCGCATACTTAATTATATTGAAAAGTATTTTTATTAACATTCAAAAGACATTGAATTTATAACTTATCTAATGAGAAGGTTGAATTTGATGCATTTTAAGTTTGTTAATATCAGGCTCGATTTTACTTAAAAACAACGGTAAGTCGCCGCGTTCAGTAACATGGAGCCGATTTCTCTTTTTAGTTACCAACGTTGCTACAGCACTAAATCCACGTTCAGCTAAATAGGAAGATGGGAATGCTATCAGAAATCGTTGACCAATCGACCATAATCCTGGGTACAGTTGTAAAATCGGCTTCTGCAGTCAAAATTCTTGGTAGCCATTCTTGAATTTAATTTTTAATTCCTCATTTGTCGTCAGTTCTATTAGTTCTTCTTCTAACTGGGATGATCCTGCAGTGTTGACATTTGAAAAAGGATCCAAAACCCAGTCTGGTATGTACATGTTTAAAATGTCCTGGAATCGTTCCTTGAAATCACTGTGGAGGTTTTCCAAGTGTTGACAGTAAACAAGCAAGTCGTCGTGCTTGAATGATACTGCTGATAAATTTGGGAAGTTATTGAATTCGCGTCTGCCGATATTTCTTTTGTATAATAGCAGTTTGGACACGAAAGCAGCAACGCTATTTTTTGTCTTAATCAAGTTTAAATCGTCGCCTTGAAGTTGGAGATTGACATCATTAAACAATTTATACAAGTCTGTCAAGAACGCAATATCGTTCTTTGATGAGGTACGGTTGACGCGCAATTCCGTGTCTATGTTTCCTAGGAACTCTATCACAGACCCAAACAGATTGCAAAATCGAGTCAAACAAGTACCTTTTGACAGCCAGCGCACCTCTGTGTGAAGCAGCAATCGGTTGAAATCTTCATCATTGACAATGCAAAGCTGACTAAATAATCTGTCATTCAACGAGTTACTTCTGATTTTATTAACTGCTCTGATAACATATTGCAGTGATGTATGGAGGCGTTCACTCAAATGTTTCGCAACCAAATGCTGGCGATGAATTACGCAATGCACAGCAAGCACGTCAGGAACTTTATTTTTTAAGCACGCTATGAAGCCTTTGTGACGCCCTGTCATAGCCGGTGCGCCATCCGTAGAAACTGACAAAATATTATTAAAAGAAATTTCCTTTTCGTCACAAAACTTTTCCAGTGTATTAAATATGGTTTCTCCTTTTGTATCTGTTTCCAAATTCGTAACAAACAATAGTTCTTGACATATTTTCTCATCTTTGATAAACCTCACGTATGACAATAACAATGCTTCATTGGTTGGTAAAATGGACTCATCCAGCTGAATTGAAAATTGACAAGTCTGCAGATGATTGCACAATGATTCTCCAATGTTTTCAGCCATCTCATCAATTCGTCTTTGCACAGAACTATTGCTCTAAGGAATTTTTCGGATAATATCTGCAGCTGGTTTATGGAGCACAGTGGTTATTACTTCATTTACTGCTGGTAAAATTAAATCTTCCAATAGTATGTGGTTTGCATATTTTAGCAATCAACAATGAGATATTGTACGAAGCTCGAAGTCCGTCATCGTCTTGCTTAGAAGCTGATGAAAAAAGTTTTGATACAGTTGGCTGAATTTCGTACTTCTTTTTCATGTCTTGAAAATAGGTCACATCTTTGTCTTTCTTATCCGGGTGTTTTTATTAAAATGATCTTGAAGCCTAGAAGGCTTCATCGCTTCATTTGAAAATGTTTTTTGACAAATAAGGCACATTGGCGATGATGAATTTGTGGGATTTTCGATAAATCCGTACTTAATATAGTCCACACTATACTGCCGCCTCTTCTTTTTTGCTTCCGACATGGTTTTTACTTTACAGATACGTGAGTAGTATTAGTGTACTTTTAAAACCCTGTCATCAACTGCGCGCGATAATGCTAATGAAAATAAAATGAACAATCACTGTCTTTATATAGGTTGGAGACATATAACACGCATCGACAGTAATAAGATAAACATGCAGTGACTCGTTTATAACACCCGGCGCCGAAGTAAAGCGCGGGGGCAAGGGTGATGCAGGAGCAGAGTGCGGGTAAGAACAAGCACAGATAATACTGTCAATTCTTGCAGGATTGCAAAAATCACGTTAGTTAACAAAAACTTGTTATAACTGAATTGCTACAAGCATATTTTTTGCTATTTTTTATTAACAGGCTTTTGTTAATGTGAGACCAGAAATAGATCTCACATTTGATGAGACACTTTTATGTGAAATTTATGGTGGCCAAAACGGCAGACAAATCTTGTAGACTGGCTGGCACCGGAGTTTATCACTCCGTGAACCTGAAGGTCAGAAGACCATAAATTTAAGCACAGACTACTATACAGACCTGTCACTCTCGATAGTTTCGTTTTCGCGGCGGCCATTACAGATAGACCAAACATTGGGTTGGCGCGCTCTTGGCGATGGTCTGGTTTGTTCCGAGCGCTTGGCGATAGTCTGGTTTGGTTCCAAGACGATTTTCAATGTTATAACCCTATTTCGCTCGGCGAAAACTTAGAACAACAGACTAGCGTGGTTTGAGTAACGTGAAAAAGGATTATTTGTTAAGTGTTTAGATCATTTCATAGAAATGGATTGATAAAAGAAAACTGGTTGCGTTACAAGGTATGTAATTTATGTTTATTAAAATTGAAATAATTTTAGTTATCACCATTCTACATACGTGTTCATTATAAGTATACACGTGTTCATAAGTATACACGTGTTCATAAGTATACACGTGTTCATATAAGTATACACGTGTTCATATAAGTATATTAGTGCTGTGTTATTACTGCCGGATTAGACTAAATTTTAAGAGGTAGTGGTATAATTAGTTAAAAAATATTTTCCGTATTTTTATAAAATGTGAAATAATTGATATTTGGATAGCTTTTTCTTAGTTGAATGTGATATAGTATGTGTATATATTTATGTAAAATTTTTATTAAGTGCCTTATGGTGGAAATCCCCCCCCCCTCGGGTAATTAATGATTGAGTTCCACAACTTCGATAGTGCATTTATGTAAATTTGATATTTACTATATGAATATTTTTATATTTAAAAAAAAAAGTCTATTATCAGTATCCCAGAATAAATTAAGGATCAAGTAATTAACGATCAACACGCTAGTATACTTTTTAGACTGAAAATATTATATAATATTTCAGTCTTTTGAGTATGTTAGCTTGTAATTTTTTGTGCATTATGTTTTATAGTGAGACAATGCAATGTGTGTATTTTTTAATCTATTTTATGATTATTTGAATTAAATATATAACTATGTTTATTTAAATATTCTTAAACTAATGAATATATTTATGTTGCAGATTAATGTATTTTTAAATCATGATCCTTTCTATAGTTTCAAAAATTATAAAAGTACAGTCCTCAACATTTTGTTCCCCTCCCGTTTAAAAAAAAATCGCCAAGCGAGCGATAGCGCGCCAAATCTGGCAGACGCATCGTAGTTCAGTTGGTCCAACTCACGAGCTCTAGTGTCTATGCGACATCCCATGTTAAAAATGTTGCCATAGGGTCCTATGGGAGTGAACCTTCTGAATATAGTATTCTGTGAATTTAAGGGTGCCATACCAGAGGGGCTGAGCTGGGGCTTACGAAATGTGGAGTGGTGCCATTGGGTAAAGGAGTAGCCAATAAGCGCCAAATGGAAGAAAAGGAGGAGTTACCCCCCTCACACACACACACACACGCACCACCACCACCACCATCGAGGGAACCACAGCCTGTGACCCAGACAAATATAGAATTGTGACTTAAGAGCATACCAACAGACAACTATCACGATTTTGACTTAAGAGCAGACCAGAAAAGACAATTATGGAATTTTGACTTAAGAGCATACCAGCAGAGAATAATCAAGATGTTGACTTAAGAGCACGACTAGAGGAGAATGAAAAACCTAACAGACTTGTAGAGTGTCCCGTAGAGGTTCCAAAATAATGGAGATATATCAATGTGTGAGTGCAATCAAAGTACGAGGAGGAGCCACACACCAAAGAGTTATGGCCAGTACAGTGACCGCCGGTTATAAGATTCAGTGGTTATAAGAAACAGCCGTTTATAAGACCCAAAACGACAGAAACAAATACAAACTTCATTTTAACATTAAAATTGTGTCGCTTATAAGAAACACGATTCCGCTTATAAGAAACAGTTTTCTACAGAAAATTTGTTGATTTCCTTGCGACGCGGGTGTAAAAAAGAAAAAAATCCATTTGTTTAAGGTTAACTGAAGGACGAGTTGTTATCTCTTGTCTCTGGGCGTACGGGGAGGGGGTGGGAGTTTGCTATGTAACAAAGGATGACAGAGAATTTCTCCGTAGAAAGGCTTAGGGGGAACAACCCCAAACCAGTAAGAAACGAGTTTTAATCTTTTGGCAGTTAAGGAAACATACTGATAAGGAAAGGCATCTCTGCTTATGCACTCAAATAAGATTCGTACAGCTTTAGTTAGTCATTTTATGTTTTGCTAGTGGAAGCATGTCGCAAAAGAGAAAAACCCTTACTTTGCTTGAAAAGCAAAGTTTACTTAAAAAGTATGATTCTCTACCTCTGTGTAGTCAAAGAGAAGCTGCTTCTGCATTAGAAATTCCGCACTCAACATTATGTAAAATCCTGAAAGGCAGAAATGAAATTTTGACGCCAAATTGTAATCTTCAAAGAAAACGGAAACGAGAAGGAAAGGCAGCTGCTATAGAGGAAGCACTCTTACAATGGTTTTCTAACGCCAGATTAAAGAACGCTCCTATCAGTAGGGCAATTTTACTGAAAAAATCAGAAAATTTTGCGGAAAAATTAGGAGAAAAAGAGTTCCGTGCGACTGATGGTTGGTTAAGCCGCTGGAAAGAACGAAATAACATTGTGTACAAAAAAAATTATGGAGAGAAGCAGGACGCGGACTCCGAGTCGGCATCTTCATGGATTACGCAAAGCTTACCACCTCTATTAGAAAAATACGCTCCTCATCAAATTTTTAACACTGACGAGACTGGGCTCTATTTTAGAGCGATGCCCGAGTATACAATGATGTTCAAAAATGATCTATCCTCCGTTGGAAAAAAACAAAAAGATCGAGTTACAGTTCTGTTAACAACAAATATGACGGGAACTGTAAAAAAGAGCCCTTTAGTTATTAGCAAAAGCAAACGTCCGCGCTGTTTAAGTGGAATAAAAAAATTGCCAGTGATCTACGAAAATTCAAAGAATGCCTGGATGACAAGTAGAATTTTTGAAGACTTTTTGTTAAAGTGGGACAGGGAACTGATGGGAAGAGAAAAAATTCTTTTAATCCTTGACAACTGTTCGGCTCATCCTGTAGTACAGCTGACAAACATTGAACTTTGTTTTTTGCCACCCAATACAACTTCCATCATACAGCCTCTTGACCAAGGAATTATTAAAGCATTTAAAACCCTGTATCGGTCAAATTTGCGACAGAAAATAGTAGATGCAATTGATGAAGAGAAAGGATCGGCTTGCGAAATAAGCAAGAAAATAACCTTGCTTGATGCTATCCATATGATCGCAGGCGCATGGAAAAATGTTTCTGACATATGCATTTTTAATTGCTTCCGTAAAGCAGGATTTTTGAAAAATAATGTTGACATACCAGCAGAAGATGTAGAAGAATTAGAAGCACATTTCGAAGAATGGATTCACATCGATGAAAATTTACAAACATCTGAAGAAAAAAGTGATGATGACATAGTGGCGGAAATTCAGAATGTTTGCAATGAAGAAGAAAATGAAGACGACGTTCCACAAGAAGAAAATTTTCCTACAGCCAAACAGTCGCGAGAAGCCCTAACTATAATTAGAAAAACTCTTGAACATAGAGGGGCATCAGAAAAAGTTTATGGACTATTTTATGATTTAGAAATGGATGTACGTAAACTAATCACAGACTCATTAGCACAAACAACACTGGATAAATTTTTTGCTGTTCCTCAGTAATAGATTACGGTATGTTTGAAAATGTACTATGCTCTTATACATAAATGAACGACCTATGAGTTTTACTTTTTATTCTTATTTAATTACATACTAGTATATGCATACATATAGATAATATTTTAAGTTGTAAGGCTTAATTCGTAAAATAAGAAATATTTTTGAATGCAAAACTCAATTTACAAATGTATTATGTATGTACTAATATTTTACTTATATACATTTATCTTTTAAATTCTGTAAAATTGTGTTCAATAGTTAGTATTTACAATGGAAGAACGATATTTAAAAAATTTCCGGATTTAAGAAACAACTGCTTATAAGAAACAAAACGAGCGAAACGAACGTGTTTCTTATAAGCGGCGGTCACTGTACTGAGAACTGATGCAAGCATTTGAGATATGATCAAAGCCCAAGACGAATTGGAAGGTATGTGCTCAATAACAATCACAGGTCATAGACACGATAGTAATTTTAATAAATCTGGTCGCATATTCCCCTCCGCTGCAATAATTAATGAAAATAAATGTTGTTAATAAATGTTTTATTGTTTAAGTTTAAATGGTGTGATCAATTTAGCATTTTATTAATTAATTATTCCTTTACAGGATTCACACGAAAGGTAAAATAATTGGAGGGTTTATAGCGGCACAACAGGCAATGTACGATTAAATACTAAATCCACTATATGAGATTTACGGCCATGTCAACTTAATGAATTTAATATTAAAATAATAATATTTTAATGAATTTAATATTTAAGAATTAAAAGTTTAACTTTAAGCTTTCTATCTTATTCATTCGGTTGCCACAGTTAACTTTACCTGTATTTATATATGAGATATTTCACGTGAAATTGGAAGATTTGAAAATTTTTAATTCAAATCTAAAATTAAAAATTTTTTATATCATCCAATTTAATGTAGATCTGAATGTAATGCAATCTTTAAGTTCAATTTTCATCCACTTCCCGAACTACCGAAATATGTGAATTTTTGCACACGTGATAAAAATGATTAAAATACATACAATAACAAAAATTAACCAATATTAAAGTTTACTTTAGCTAGTACGTGATTAGCGTGTTTTTTTTTTTTGTCTTTTTTAAACTATATTTTTTTAATCTGCCCACCGCCCCTCCGTACCATCTCAACGCCCCCTAATTTTCTCTGGGTCTTCTACTGCCCCCCTGAAAGTCTCAAACGCCCACAAGGGGGCGTTATCGCTCACGTTGAGAACCTATGATATAAATTATAAATAATACTATCAGAAGATTCAATAGATAGATTTATATATACATATATATATATATATAAACAAATATTTAAAGTTAATAATATTCAAAGAGTGAAAAGAACTTAACTGTCAAATACTAAGCATGTTTTACATATTAAATTAACAATACATTATCTTAAAAAATATAACTGCACATTAAAATTACATCTAATTATTGCACTAATTACAGCATATAAATAAGATGAAATTAATAAGTTAATAAGGGTTTAAATTGTAGTATGAACTAAAGATTCCAGATTATCTACATATCTATAAATTTTATAATCCATAGATGTAAAAGAATGTTCATAATGATGAAGTACAAATTAGCAAGATATTACTACTACAACCACGGAGCGGGACCCCAGATACTTGTAGGTATAATTTATTACCTTGATAAATATAATTGTTGAATAGCACAAAATGAAGAAGTTTGGAAAAATTTTGAAATTTAATAAGAACAGAATTATTTGCAATAAATGAACTGTAAAGCGTTAAAATTACATCGTAAAAATCAGCAATATTAATATTATTAAAAAGATCTTTGAAATCAAAAGTGTGAAAACCTATACTAATACATACTAAGTTATTTTTTAATTCTTTACTATTATTTAGAATAAGGTAATTATTACTAGAGTAATGCAAACTATAATTAAGCGCTTTTAAAATGTTAAGTAGTAATTTGCAAAAGTATCATGACCACTAGTGACAGTTTTAAATTTAATAGGATTTTTATGAAATTTAGGAATAAGCATAATGTATGAAAATCTTAAAAATTTAGAAGTAGTATTTAAATCACTATACATAGTGATAATTTTTCGTTTGATACTTATTATAGAGTGCGAATCAAGTTTAATTCAATTATTATTCTTTAAATAATCTAACAAATATTGCAAATAAAATTTCTTACAGATAATAGCATAATTATTTGAAGCTTTCTCAACATAAGTAATGACAAAATATTTTTGTAAATCAATAACAGAATTTTTTGATTTATCAATAGCATATAAAGATTTAGACAAACTAATACTACTAATATTATTTTTAATATATTTCCACTTATTAAATGCCTCTAATGGCAGAGCATATTTACAAGCTATATATATATATATATATTAGAAAAATGTAGTAATAAAAATAATTAATTCAAGTAAACGTGAAATATTAACATCACCATAGAAGCAAAACCACGGCCATAATGCCGATAATAGAAAAGAACAGCACCGGCCCAAATTCAAAGATTAATCATAATTAAATTCATCTTCAGGTCTGAGTATTTAATTCTAATTAACCCAAACAAATGCCTGTTTCAGATTGAGCAATAATACTATATATATATATATATATATATATATATATATATATATGCGGCGTATATATATGCGGGCGGGTTGTAGAATAACCCTACCACCACCCCCCCCCCCCCCTGTGTTTCGTAGAAGGCGAAAAATGGAGCCCCAGTGCCTGGGGGGATAGCCAGGTACCCTGCCCCTGGGGATTATATCAGGGGAGTGGTCCTCCAGGTTGGGGGTTGGGCGTGGGGCTAACAACTCCACCCCGAAAAAAAATTCTTGTTACGAAACCTTAAAGGAGGTTTTGGCCCTACAAGGGCTGTAGTACCATTATGATGATGATGATGATATATATATATATATATATATATATATATATTACTAAATTCTTTAAATCAAATAAATGATAGTTTACGTCAGTCTAGCACACAATAATTACCTTATTCTAAACAATAGTAAAGAATTAAAGAATAAATTAATATCACTTAGAAAACTAATAGGATTTCAATCTTTTGATTTTAAAGATATTTTTATAATCTTTTAATAATATCAAGATCTCAGACCTGTATGATGTAGTCTTAGCTTTATACAATGTTTATATTACTAATCAATCAACTTAAACCAGTTTTATAAATTTTTCTAAACTTCTTCACTTTCAATAATTAAATTTTTCAAGGAAATAAATTATACTTAGAAGTCTCAGGAGTTCCACAGGCCGGCTGCAGTAGCAGTATGTTAGCTAATTTATACCTTTATCATTATGAACAGTCTTTTACATCAATAGATTATACATTATACAAATATGTTGATGATCTGATTTGCTTAGTATATACTGAAAATTGTGTCATAGATATAGTTTCTATCCAGACAATTTGGAATTAATTCCTAATGAAGCTACTATTAGTAAAATATTAATTTTTTGGATTTAAATCTTATTATTGAACCTTCTAATACTAATTTATATGATAAAAAGTACTACTTGTTACTTGTTACTAAGTACTTGTTACTAATTTATATGATAAAAAAGACTATTTTAATTTTAACATTAATAAAAGCTTACCATTTAATTCCTGCAACTCGATTCTATTGTTTAGAAATATTATACTTAATCAACGTTTTAGAATTTATAGATTATCTGATAAAAGATTTCATGCTATACATATTAATAATCTAAAAATTACCAGCAATTTATATAAATGTCCCTCTTATTTTGAAAATGGTATAGTTAAAAAATTTAGATTAGCAGGATGTTTATGAATTCCATTTATAGTTTTTATATTAGCCTGACATCTCCATACTCTTGTTTTAATAATGTTTTATTTTTACATCCATTTAAACATTAGCCTTTCTATTATTAGCCCCTCCTTATTGTTGCTCTGATTGTATATTATCACTTATTCTTGCCTTTTCGTATTACTGTTATTTATTTCTTACGAATGGCAACAGTAGATCATATCTTTTTCCTTTGAGAATGGCAACACTGGTCTCTTCATTCTGGGTTCCCGGGTTCGACAGGTTCGTGCATTTGTTGTGTTATATTCCAGGTATTCTTGTTTCCTTTTATTTTTTCTTCTTTATGTATGTTGTCCAAGTAGAAATAGTTTATAGATATAATCTATTTATTTCTTCAGAAACATTATTTTTGTGTTTGCTTCAACAAAATACTTGGACTTGAGGAAGAGTTTTGGAGAAGTGAACAAATCCATGATTTAGGCTTAGCCCTTGTCCACGTGTATAGCATTAATGCTTGGATTTATTTCATTTCTTTTCATTTATCGTTGCCATACAATTGCTTTTTGATGATTTCTTTAACTTGATGATTCGAAATTTGTTTTATATATATATATATATATATATATATATATATATATATATATATATATATATATATATATATATATATATATATATATATTAAATCATGGGTATTTGCAGTTAAGAAAAAACAATTAAACACAGTTTATGCTATTTTCTTAAAGTTAAATCTTACTAATGAACATTTTAATCATATTTTCTATGATTTGCTCATTACTAGATCAAAATATTTAAAAATAAAACTTAATCAATTTCATAATAATAACTGTTCTAATTCTTATTGTGTAATATCATTTAAGCATCCTATTTATAATTCCATAAACTTTAAGAATTTATTTAATCAATTTCATCATTTATTGCCTGTAAAGGATTTGAATGTTACTAAAACTTTTAAATATAACAAGCCTATTGGAAGAACCATTTTTAATTACAATGCAATTTCAAAATCTCTCTCAGTCGACATAGATTCCTCAACAAATTTAGATGGTGAATGTATTTGTAGTGTTGATAATTATGCTGAATTTATAAATCCACACTTGGGTCATATAGTTACTGGAGACTTAGCCATTGTAAAAGATAAATCTTTAAGAACTATAATGTCATTTGGCACTAAATTCAGGTTACCTTCATGTAATAATTCTAAACAAGTGTTAAAGTCAATCAATCTGGACCTTGATAAATTTATTTATGGATTAGCTTCTAAATATGCTCAGCCTTTAGAGGCATTTAATATGTGGAAATTTACTATTTTAAGATCTATTAAAAATACCATTTGTAGTATTAATTTATCTAGATCTATATATAATATGGATAATATAAAGCATTCGGTTAATGATTTACATAGATCTTTTGTTATTACTTATGTAGATAAAGCCTCTAATAATTATGCTATTATTTGTAAAAAATTCTATATTCAATATCTGCTAGATTATTTAAAAAATAATAGTCTATTTAAAATTGATTCACACTCTCTTAATACACCTTTCTGGTAGGTCGGACGGTCTGGGTTTCAACAACAACAACAACACTCTCTTAATAGTATCAAATTGAAAATTATCAATATCTATAGTGATTTAGATATTAATAATAAATTTTTGACATTTCCATATATTGTGCTTATACCTAAATTTCATAAAAATCCTATTAAATTTAGAACTGTTACTAGTGGTCATAATTCATACTCTACTACTGCTAGTAAATTATTACTAAATTATTTAAATGTACTAAATAGCAATGTACGAGATTCTGGTGATAGCTATATTATTCTAAATAACAGTAAGGAATTAAAAAATAAATTAAAAACGCTTGGTAAAATAATAGGAATTCAAACTTTTGATTTTAAAGATCTATTTAATAATATTAAGATCACTGATCTATATGATGTCATTTTAGCTTTATATAATGCTTATATTACTAAACATTCTAATCTTACAAAATTTACCAATTTTCCTAAGCTTCTCCATTTTGTTCTTTTCAATAATTATATCTTTCAAGGTAATAAATTATACTTACAAGTCTCAGGTGTTCCACAAGGTGGCTGTAGTAGCAGTATGTTAGCTAATTTATACCTATATCATTATGAAAAATTCTTTACTTCAACTGATTATAAAATTTATAGATATGTAGATGATCTGATTTGTCTTGTATTTACTGATAACTATGTCATAGATATAGATTTCTATCCGGATAATTTGGAATTAATACCTAATGAAACTTCTATTAGTAATAATGTTTATTATTTAGATTTAAATCTAATTATAGAACCTGCTCATGGGATAGTTACTAAATTATATGATAAAAAAGATTTTTTTAAATTTAATATTAATAAATTATTACCTTTTAATTCCTGCAACTCGATTCAATTGTTTAGAAATATTATACTTAATCAACTTTTTAGAATTTATAGATTATCAGATAAAAATTTCATGCTTTGCACATCAATAACCTCAAAATTACCAGTAAAATGTATCAATATCCTGCATATTTAGTCAATAGTATAGTTAATAAGTTTCGATTAGCCTAAAATTCTCATATTCTCCCCTTATTATCTTATTTTAGCCGAACTTCTTCATTCTCCTGCAATTATATTTTCATCTTTTTATCTCGAAGCTTTAACAGTTGAATAACTCAAATTATTTCATTTTATTGCTTTTGCGCAGTACAGTTTTTATTACTCTCTTTGGCAACAGCAAATCACATCTTTTCATTTTGGCATATGGCAACATTGATCCAGTCATATTTTGCTCGTCATGGTTGCGCTGAAGAGGTGTGTTTTGAGGTATTTATGTTTCCTTTATTGTTCCAATCTATATGCTTGTCGTCCATATAACACAAGTTTATAGATAAAATCTATCTTGTGTTTCAGAAACAAGCATTTTTGTGTTCATTTCGAAAGGATATATGGACCCGACGAGAATTTTTTCGAAATGAACTTTTCGTAAGCCTAATCTCGTAAGCCTAAATCTCCTCCATGTGCAAGCTTTTTTGCTTGATTTTTTTGTTTTCTTATTTGCATTCCTCATTTTTGAAATTTGTTGATTGTCTTTGTCCTTATGACTTGCATTATGCTTTATTATTTCCTCTTTTTGTCTTAATTTCTTTTATTTCTTTGTATTTGTAGAAAATTTTGGAATAGTGTATTATGAGTTACTACATACATTCTAACTTTGGATTTAATAATTTATATTTATATATATATATATATATATATATATATATATATATATATATATATATATATATATGCATTTGCATTTTTATTTTCCACTTGATTCATGATTCTCTGTTTGATACTTTAACTTGTATAGCATTTTGTAATGTTGGGGCTTTTTGAGTTGAAACTTTTCTCTATTCTTTCATTGGATTTTTAAACTTTTATTATTATTATATTTATATATATATATATATATATATATATATATATATATATATATATATTAAAATAGTAAATCCAATGGTAGAATGGAAGAAGTGGAAGCAAGATATATATATATATATATATATATATATATATATATGATGATTCCTATCCCATTAATATTTATTTTCACCCATCTAACCTAGAATTAATTTCTAATGAGCCTAGCATTAGTCAAACTGTAAATTTTTTAGACCTTAATTTAGATACCATCAATAATCATGTAATCACCAATCTATATGATAAAAAGATTCTTACAACTTCACTATCATAAAGCTGCTATCATATCATTCTTGTAATTCTATTCAATTGTTTAGAAACATCATCTTAAGGCTCCTCATCACACAAAAAATATCCAGATTTCTTTCCGTCTGAGATCGGACCAACTAGTTTGCTTTCCCCCACAGCAGGACCGGCAGCTTCCAGGAGCTACCTTGCTGTGACAGAAAGTTATTAGTGTCAAATTCCCGTGCCTGGAGATCTTCCCCTTACCATTGTATGTGTCCCCAGAGTACTATATCACTTTGAGCACGTGTCTCCACCCATCACCTCCGATAATGAGACCAACACACAAGGCTATAGGCCACAGGAAAGTGAAAAATGCAGTCAGCAAGGTGGTGTAATATTGAATAAGAACCATCGTTGATTATTTTGCGTGGTAGTAAAATCTTTGTTTTAAAAAACTACAGAGGAAATAATTATTTTTTATTACAAATATTTTACAGTTTGTAATCCATTTTGAACATGAAATAGAATAGCATTCTATATCACCATGACTAGAGGCATAATAATAAATATTAATAATACTACTACTACTAATAATAATAACTTCCTATTTATGCAATTAGGGATTGCAATCTCGGATGTTTTTACAATATCGGGATTTCGGGAATAGAAATTTTTCTAATCCCAATATCTGACAGAATTGGTAATTTAATATTACTTTTAAAATAAACCCTAATTTATGTTCTTACGTTTCAATTTTCACGTAAACGACAAAGTTTTAGACCATTTCACGCAATAAACTCGACATTAGTCCTAGGATTCAAAATATAGCAGACTTCGAACAAGAGGAATTTAAATTGTGGATGGATGTACAAATATGATAAATTCCCACATATTATTCTACGCTTGAAAATTTTATAATTTGAAAAATTGGTCATGATAGAAAGAGAATGATATTGAGGACTAGAGCCATGTACTTCGACGTGACAAAGTTTTAGACCATTATTTTAAACAAGCTTTTACTGAACAATGAAAAGCATAAAGAAATCAAAATGGTTATTTAATTGTGTATTTTATGACGAAGATTCTATCTGATACCATGTTGCTCGGCAACGGAATGAAATTAAGTGTGTTGTTAATATTTATTATTATTACTTTCCTTATATACATAATGTATAAGGAAAGTATTGTGACGGGGTCGAAAATTCGAATTCGAGTTTTCGACGGGAGAACACGTTTCAAGCATCCCTGATCACGAATCAAACGTTTTTGAAGTGATGTCTGTGTGTGTGTGTGTGTGTGTGTGTGTGTGTGTGGGTGTGGGTGTGTGTGGGTCTGTGGAGACGATAACCGACGAACGAATGGACCGATTCGAACGAAATTTGGTACAAAAATCACAATCCGTAAACACTGGAAGCCTATTGTTTTTATACGCAATCGAATGTTCAGAACCCACATAAATTTTCGAGTGAAATTTTGAAAAAATCGTCAAAAAATCAAAACCGCTAATAAAGTTACGCAAATAGACATTTCTTATGTGATTTTTCATTAAAAAACGATTGACATAAATTTTAGAACGCTAACATGAACCGTTCTCGAGATATTGCGCATTTTTCAAAAAAATTATCAAAAAGTTATACAAAAGAAAAAAAAATATATTTCCTATTGATAAACATGTTCACTTTTCATATGTAATACCATGCGATAAATTGGATGACATTATTCTCGTGGATCTAACTCGTTCCATTCATGAAAAATATACTTTGAGTAATATTTTTGTATTTGAACGCCAATAGTCATTTATCTGCTGTAAGAATAACTTATTTCTCCGTCCATAACGCTTGGCGAGATTTTGGCGACGATTTTGGCGGAATTTCGCCAACTTGGCTACATTTTTAATTTTTGCCAAATTAACAAAAATCTCGCCAAATTGATAAAAATGACGTTAACTTAATGAAAATGACGACTAATTGACGAAAATTCAATATCTTGGAAAGAATATATGTATCTACTATAAGAATACCATTTTTACTTTCCTTATATACATAATGTATAAGGAAAGTATTGTGACGGGGTCGAAAATTCGAATTCGAGTTTTCGACGGGAGAGCACGTTTCAAGCATCCCTGATCACGAATGAAACATTTTTGAAGTGATGTCTGTGTGTGTGTCAGTGAGACTGTGGAGACGATAACTGACGAACGAATGGACCGATTCGAACCAAATTTGGTACAAAAATCACAATCCGTAAACACTGGAAGCCAATTGTTTTTATACGCAATCGAATGTTCAGAACCCCTCTAAATTTTCAAATAAAATTTTGAAAAAATCGTCAAAAAATCAAAACCACTAATAAAGTTACGCAAATAGACATTTCTTATGTAATTTTTCATTAGAAAACGATTGGCTTAAATTTTAGAACGCTAACAGAAACCGTTCTCGAGATATTGCACATTTTTCAAAAGAATTATCAAAAAGTCATGTAAAATAAAAAAAAATATTTCCTATTGAGAAACATGTTCACTTTTCATATGTAATACCATACGATAAATTGGGTGACATCATTCTCGTGGATCTAGCTCGTTCCATTCATGGAAAAAGATACTTTGAGTAATACTTTTGTATTTGAACGCCAATAGTCATTTATCTGCTGTAAGAATAACTTATCTCTTCATCCATAATGCTTGGCGAGATTTTGGCGACGAATTTGGCGGAATGTCGCCAACTTGGCGACTTTTTGAAATGTTGCCAAATTAACAAAAATCTCGCCAAGTGGATAAAAATGACGCTAAATCAATGAAAATGACGACTAATTGTTGGAAATTCAATATCTTGGAAAAAATATTAGTATCTACTATAAGAAAAACCTATTTTTTTACTGTAAAAGTAGTAAATTCATTACATTGTATAAGGAAAGTCATGTGTTGCCCACATCAGATTTTTTTAACTGTAAAAGTAGTAAACTCATTGCATTATATAAGGAAAGTCATGTGTAGCCCACATCAGATTTTTTTTCTATTTGAATAATAAATAAATGGATGTAAAAATATATTTTATAAATGAACAGATTGATTGTTCTTTTAATTATATTAATTGCGGAGTGCGTACATCACTTTCATTTATTTTGGCAAAGAGTTTTCAAGTTTATATATTGTGTTTAGCTAATAAACTCATATATTGTGTTTACCCAATAAATTCATTTAGCCGATTGTTGAAGCAGAAAAAGAGTAGAACGGGTTGTTGTTGCTGTTGTTGAGACCCAGACCGTCCGACCTACCAGAAAGGTGTAAGGTAACTGTTTGGACGGCCGGGAAGTGCCACCCAATTTAGACCGGAACCCAGTGGAGGAGGCATCCACAGGGACCGTACCCTCCTTCCCCTACCACGGGTGTATCTTCTAAAACAATTTTAGTGTTTTCATTTATTATATACAAACGGGATCAGGATATTTTATTCTTCAGATTTGCAAATTCAGAGCTACGAATTTATCGGAATATCTCTAAATAACTTGGTTACTTTTCTTAAACTTTACCAAATTAGCGGAAATGTCTCCAAATTGATACAAATGACGCAAATCAATGAAATTAAATTCGTTTTTTTAGAAGAGAGTGCTAAAATGATGTTTCGGTAGCATCTGTCGGTCAGTCCATCCATCCTACTTAGTAACACATTTAGCGAATTCTTTAATATCACCAAATTGATAAACATGTTTGTAAATCCGTAAAGATACTATGGAATTGATAAAATCGCGCTTAATAAATGAAATTAATTGTGTTTTGTTAGGGAATAGTATTGTGATGATGTTTCGTCAATTTGTCGCAAAATGGGACTATCAGTTCTACAGTATCACTTGGCGATAAATTTGGCGATTTTTTAAAATGTCGCTAATTTGACGAAGATGTCACCTAATGTTCCATAGAAATATAATTATTTAGACGATATAATGACAAAATAATTACAACAAAAATATAATTATAAATTTTAAATATTTACAAGAGAAAAATAGAAAAAGAAAATTAAGTATATGATATACTTATATATCCAACGGTAAAGTAAAAATTGAAATTACAGCAGAATATAATTAAATAGTGATTGGCAAAACTAGCTAACTCGAGAATGAAGAAAGAGACGCTCTATATCGAGTAAGCATACTGAAATAAAAAGGTCCAGTATCTAAACCGTTTTCCACTCCCAACTCAAAATGCCTTTCCACATAACTTGAGAACAATTTTCACCCTCTACCCTTCTTCCTTTCATGACCGGCGGGATTAGTTCTGCCCCTTATCCTCCTCCTGACAAGAAGAAATCCCGCCGCCTTCGAATAAACGCCCATAAACAACGTCTCCCCACGGGAATCCTGTCAACCCCTGAAGGAAATAAGAAAGAGGGGGAAAGCAAAATACAATTTTTTTCAGATCCATATTTGCTTCAATTAAAAGTTGCTGGAAATCTATTTATGATAGCGCAAAAATTTAGGCATCTATCGAAAGCTAAAATTCTATTCATGTGCACTGCTTTTTTCAAATTCGAGTATTATGAAATGCAAATTGATAAAAGACGATTAAACTTTTAGTTTTGACTTTTCTTAGTGACTCTCAACTTCAATAAATTGTTAAAAATACTTAACAATAATTTTAACAAAAAGTAAAATTATAAAGCAAACTTCAATTTCTATAACTTTGAGATCCTGAAAACAAAATTGAAATAGGTTGATTTTTGGAGGAGCTATGCTATCTAGCACTAGCACTAAAACGGCCATACATTAACATGGAAGGTGAAGATTGAAACTTGTGACTGATGAAGCCCCTTAAACCAGCTATTTCGAATACATCGACTTTCTGATCCTCGGTTTCACTTTCTCCACATCAATAATCTTAAACGCATTTGTCAAAATTACCAATATCCAGAAGTATTTGTAAATAATATTATTAATAATTTCAAATATACCACGGAATAATTTTACACTTGCATTATTTATCTTTGATTGGATAACTCATTTTTGAGAATTCACCCATTCCTATCACCTAACTTACCACTTGGCCTGAGTCTAATACTGTTTACTATTTTCGAATGACTATTTTCCACTTGTCCTGAGTCGTATACTGTTTACTATTTTTGAAAGTCTCCATACATATCATACCTGCCAACTTTTACGAATTTTTCGTAATTTTTACGAAAATTCTCTTGTTTTACGATTTTACGTGCGTAATCGATTTCTTTACGATTTTTAATATTTTTTACTAATTTCGCCTAAAAATCGCGCCAATTTGCCGATTTATCGCCAAATTTTTATTTTTACACCAAAATGTCGCCAAGCATTTGGATTGCTTGTCACACGAGAACGTTCGCGTTCTCGTGTGACAAGCAATCCAAATTAACGCAGACAATGTACGCGGCAATGAACGCAGACGTTCTCGTGTGACAAGCTGTATTTATTCTGGTACTTCCAGCACGCAGCGTTCAAGAAACGGACGGCAGACAATGCTCGTCTTTCTAACCCGGAAGTGTAGGCATAAAATCCCCCACAGAAAGGAATCAAAAATAAGTTGTAAATTTTTGTCTCCGTAATCACCGTGATGTATTTTATCATATATATCATTAATACATATGTTGTCATTGGACTCAAAGGGGAAACAGAAGAAAAAACTTCGCACAGCATTTGAAAATATTTGTTTTACTTTTATCCCTTTTTGTTGAGAGTCCAAAATTACCAGTTTGCATCCATTTTCTTCTTCTAATGATTTCATATCAGAACAATAGACCTAATTTATTTTTATAGTGCGAATAAAAATAAAGAATTATTTTACTAAACAAATTATATTTCGCTTAAATTATAAGATGAGCAATTCAGTCTTTTTTTTTCAGGCTTTGCTGAGAGTACATAGTTGCCTTTTTCCATCCATCTCCATCCCCTGATTATTACACATTAACTTTACTAAACTAGCTTATTTTTATATTTCAGTTGATTATAAAGGTCACCTTTTTAATTATTTTCATATAAATAGTAATTTTTTCTTTTCCATATCTGCAGCGGTTGCTGAGAGAACGTTATTATCCTTTTCCATCGATCTCCATCTCCCTATTGTTGCACATTAACTTGATTAAATTAACTTATTTTCATATTTTGGTTGATTATAAAGGCAGATTTTTTTAATTATTTTTACATAAATAGTATAATCGTGAAATTCAGTTTTTTTTCGCGGGCGTTTCCGAGATTACGCAATTATCCTTTTCCATCGATCTCCTTCTCCTTATTGTTGCATATTAACTGGACTAAAGTAGCTTATTTTCATAGTTTGGTTGATTATAAAAGTTAATTTTTTAATTATTTTCATATAAATAGTACGATCATGAAATTCAATCTTTTTCTATCTAAAGCCTTTTCTGCCACATTTTTGAAAAGATATTTTTGAACAAAATAAACATTTTCTTTAAAATATACTGCCACCAATTTTTATTTATGTGTTTAAAAATATACTGCAATTTAAGAACAAAAAATTTGTGTCTTCCCAATTGTAAAAAAATTTTTTTTTGTGAAATTAAGTTCATAAATCCTAACTATTGTAATGATTTAATTTCAACAAAACTGACAAAATAAAAGCATGAGTTATTATAGATAACAAAATCATAGTTTAGAACTAATATAAAGGAATGTGTTAAAATTAAATTTGCCCATGTATTTAAACAACCCTGTTCTTAAACGCAATTGTCAAACTTGCATTTTCTAAATATAATAGAATTATATCATTTTTCATCATTACATAACGAACTATAATCATCATTACATAACGTAACTTTCTGTCAAAATATTTTGAGAGATGAAGGATACAATGTAAATAATGTACAAATGAACATGCATACAACTGTTTCCAAAGAGATCTCAAAACAGTTGTGTGTTTCACATATTTGTGCATTATTTACATTGTGTCCTTTGAAAATCAGATTTATATCGATTTGTTCTGTAAAACTCATTTTACGCGCTATTCTGATTTTTTTCAAAAATCTTCTGATTTTTACTCCAAATAAGTTGGCAACTATGACATATTATGTATCGTTCAAATGTATTCATTCCGGTGCCCACTCGCATTGACGAAGTGAGGTGAAATGCTCAGTAGCTTGTTCAACTTACACGTGGTAGCAATGCTTGTGAGTTCATATTTCTGTTCGAAGAGGCATTATTATTCTGATTTATAATTCAATTGATTTATTTTTCTCCTTCCACTAGCCAGTAGACAGTTCCAATGGTGTCTATAGTTAAATACTATCGCCATTGTCAGAAACTGGCTATTCTATCGGTTTTAATTCGAATTGTATGGCTGTCCTGATGAGAATGCAATTTCGAACTAACCGCCATTTTTTGGGTAGTTTCAATTGATTGTTCTCTATGTCTTAATCTTTTATCTTGAGCTAATTATTATTGTCTTTTCTCATTTTTGCCGTGTTTTCTTTTTCATTTTTATTTATATTTATATACTTTTAATTGTGAATTTTATATCCTAATATTCTTCTCATCCCCCTTTCCATTGTAGTGATATGTTACCTTCTATCTTTATCCTTAGTCTTGGTCTATAGTTACTCATTTGTAACAGATATGCTAGAGATGGGTTTTTTTGTACATACAGTAGTTTATGCATAATTTTCGATTAAAATCTTTCAATTTTTATTTATATATATATATATATATATATATATATATATATATATATATATATATATATATATCTTGCTATCTAACTTTTATAATTATTGCAATATGAATCTCATCCAGTTACTAAGTTTAATTTATTCTAATTAAGATGGCACAAGAACATTATTAAAACATTCATATCCTTACAATACCGGAGTCACATTAAAAAGGAATTTGTCTGTTCATCTCGATCAAGGATTAGAAAATGCTCCGATACTATATCGCCAGAAGTAATATTCTCTTTTTATAACAGTAGAATTGCAAGCAAGCTAACGAAATTCGAAAAAATCTTCCTCACAACGAACTTTACTGAAAAACAAAAAGTAATAATAAAAGATCGAAAGACATTTCCATGAAACACGATGAAAGATCTCATTTAAGGCGTTTGACTTTAACCTCTCGTTTTATTTTCTGCGGAATTTTAACAAGAGCAAGGAGAGCATTCGGATAACACAACTTTCGAAGATAGAAAAAGAAGGAACATTCATCCCCAATTATATTGAACGGATCAAAAGCGTTTTTTAAAACTAATTTCGAATGAAAGACTTTAAGGTTGTTTGTTGATTGCGCATTTTGAAATAAAGATGTTATTATGGGTGTTATTTAGAAGCTTCCGTTTATGTCAAGAGAAGTGGAAGTCTAACACTAGGTTCTGCTTCTCAATCCTTCAATCTGCGTAGTCATATGATAGTCATATGGCATTGTCAAACTTCATTAACGCGAACACGCTTAACACGGATTGCATTTACCAAAACTGGTTTTACAATCCATATGAATTAGAATATGTTTTTTTCTAATCAGTTTCTAAAAGTTTGCAAATCAATTTACTGGTACTACTAGGAAGCCAGGCTATGAATGAACTCGCGTATATGAAGTGTGCGAACTGTGAAAGATTTCAAATTAAAACTTAATTTAACGAATAATTATGAAGTAAGAAGTATGAAAAATTAATTTAAATATTTGATAATCCTAATACAAAAGAGCCTATAAGTTTTACAATTTGAATATTAAATTAAACAAATTAGAATACAGGAAAGCAATGAAATCAATGTAACACATTTAAATAGCAGAAATGTATTTAATATACAGGAGTACGTTTAAATTATAAAGCAAGAAAGTGCGTTAGCTATTTAAAAGTTGTTTACTTATTATTTGAAGTGAACATGCGCAGTGAGCACGTATTCCTAGTGAGCATGCACAGTATAACAATGGGCTTTTCGCCCTGTTAGAGTTCGTATTAATAATTGAAATTTTTATTCTGCAAATCTGTGTGCAATTTCACGTATGTGTGCAAAAGTTCATATTTCTATCTATTGTAATTTTCGTGTAAAAAAGAATAACAAAATTCAGACAAATGTTGCTTTCGCTTCGTTATGAATGGAGAATGGGTTTCGCTTCGCTCGTCCACAATAAAATTAATATTTTAGAAACTTATAAGAAATCCCAAAAATCATAAAATATAGAATTTTGACACATGCACGCTCGTCCATTACGCAATGCATACCGCCCAGTTAAATAGTGTTCAGTTTTTATACTAAATTTTACTAGAAATGTATTCACCCTTCCAAGTTTAGCATTGAATAAAATTGCTGCTTGGGATAATTAACTTTCCAATAAGTATAATTCTTCACTCACTAATATCAGATTGAAATACAACTGACAATCTGACTGACCACCTACTACTATTTTTACCTCAGGTTAACCTCCTAATGCTATTTTTATCCTCCAGATTAGCTTACTGTTAGGTCTGTAACCTCCCGATTTGAAATCGACGCTAAATATAACAGAGTCCACTGAATCGGTGCTAGTCGCACTAGGGTCACTTTCAGACGTCCGACATCTTTGCACTCACATACAGGGTTGATTTGTTCGGGGCTATTGTAACGAACTTTTTTTGCACGGATCTTTGTACTGGCCTGGGGAAGATCTGCCGTTGAGCTACTGGGATGGAATTGCAAACATTTTTCGTCAAAGAAAGAATCGAAGTAGATTCTGCAAATACTCCCTTGAAGAAAGCAGGCATATGGCAATTAGATAACTACAATTATTTTGGCGTTTTGAGACTCAGGTCCAAAACCAGTGTTCTCTCTTAACTCTTAAAACTTTTAACAACAGCCTATATTTGCTTCTTAGTGGTTGTTAAAGGAACACACTGTTTCGTAGCTTGAGGAAGAGAGCTCAAAACAATTGTAGTCACCTATCAGCACTCAATTGCACCAAAGACTACCAATAACGCTAGTCAGAATATTCATTTCCTTACAAAAGAAACTATATTAAACAGAAATTCGTCTGTTTAACTCGATAGTAGATTGGACATTTTCTGACTGTATATCACCAGAAGGTGTCATGTCATCCTTTTCGCAATTTAAAGGCAAGCAAGCTAATGGAATTCAAAAAGCTTCCTTTCAACGAACTTAACCGAAGGGATAAAAGGAAATAATAAGAGACCAAAAGCTATTTCTTTGAAACACAATGAAATATCTAATTTAAGACGTTTGATTTTCCCCCAAGTGTCATTTTGGGTGGATTTCTAAAGGAGTAATGAGAATATTCCTGTCAGAGGAATCTCCGAGAGAAAGAAAAAATAATCAGTCAGTCCAAGTTACATTCAACGGATAAAAATCTTATTTTTTTTAAATTAATTTTGTATGAAAGAGTCTACCGATGTTACCGGTCTTTATTTTTTATAGAGCATTTTTCAATACAATAAGCATTTGTAACATGTTCGATTTTGTTTTGAAACTTCGTTGACTTCTGGGAAAGTAACTCATTAGCATATAAATAATACGCAGCAGAGATTTTCTTGTTCAGTCCTAAAGATACAATGGCTGATTTATCAGGTCCAGATCTCCACATTATTCCGATTTTTTAATTATACTGCATGAGATAGAGTAATAGTTTGCATTGCTGGTGGAAAAAAATGTGCTATACTATTATTTATAATAAAGAAAGTTTTCCTTGAAACATCTATTTCTCAAGATCTGCTATATATAGGGCTTAGACGGCATCTGATATGAATTCAGCATCAAATTTAGTAGGTGAACGAGGGATTCACTAGAGATATCCATTTTCGGTTCTTTTTCTATTTCAGGATAAAAGAAACATCCATTTCTCAAGAATGGCTATAGATAGAACCTAGATAATAACTGATATGGATTCAGCATCATATTCTAGAGTAGGTAGGGTGGTTTACTAAAAATATTAGCTTTCGATTCCATTTCTTCTTCTGATTCAAAACTTTTCCTTAAAACATCAATATCTCAGGAATGTCCATAGATAGAGCTTACATGAAGATTGATATGTATTCACAATCAAATTTAACGGGAATAAGAAGGTTCACTAAGGATTTCCCTTTCCGATTCTACAGATGTCACTTTCGGAGTTTTCGAAAATTTACATGACTGTACGAAATAAATATACAAAAAAGTATAAAAATGCTTAATAGTTCCATCAAAATTGAAGTGTACACTCCACTTGCCACTAAATGAGAGAATTTCCCTAAATTTCTTGTTATTATTATTTTTTTAATTTGTACTCTACTAATTCTCCACAAAATGACGCATTGACATTTCAATATCACACCACTTGCCAGAATATGAAAGCTCTTTCCTAAATTTGTCATTTTTTTTTTACTCTACTAATTCTGAGCAAAATGAAGTATTGACATTTCAATATCATACCACTTGTCACCATATGAAAGCACTTTCCTAACTTTCTTGTTATTTTGTTTTTCATTTGTGTTCTACTAATTCTGAACAAAATGACGCATTGACATTTCAATATCACACCACTTGCCAGAATATGAAAGCTCTTTCCTAAATTTGTCATTTTTTTTTTTTTTTTTACTCTACTAATTCTGAACAAAATGAAGTATTGACATTTCAATATCATACCACTTGTCACCATAAAAAAGCACTTTCCTAACTTTCTTGTTATTTTGTTTTTCATTTGTGTTCTACTAATTCTGAACAAAATGACGTATTGACATTTCAATATCACACCACTTGTCACTGTATGAAAGCACTTTCCAAAATTTCTTGCCATTTTTTTCATTTGTACTCTACTAATTCTGAACAAAACGACGTATTGACATTTCAATATCACACCACTTGTTACTATATGAAAGCACTTTCCTAACTTTCTTGTTATTTTTTTTCATTTGTGTTCTACTAACTCTGAACAAAATGACGTATTGACATTTCAATATCACACCACTTGTTACTATATGAAAGCACTTTTCTAACTTTCTTGTTATTTTTTTTTCATTTGTGTTCTACTAATTCTAAACAAAATGACGTATTGACATTTCAATAGCACACCACTTGTCACTGTATGAAAGCACTTTCCAAAATTTCTTGTCATTTTTGTCATTTGTACTCTACTAATTCTGAACAAAATGACGTATTGACATTTCAATATCACACCACTTGTCACTGTATGAAAGCACTTTCCAAAATTTCTTGCCATTTTTTTCATTTGTACTCTACTAATTCTGAACAAAACGACGTATTGACATTTCAATATCACACCACTTGTTACTATATGAAAGCACTTTCCTAACTTTCTTGTTATTTTTTTTCATTTGTGTTCTACTAATTCTAAACAAAATGACGTATTGACATTTCAATATCACACCACTTGTTACTATATGAAAGCACTTTTCTAACTTTCTTGTTATTTTGTTTTTCATTTGTGTTCTACTAATTCTGAACAAAATGACGCATTGACATTTCAATATCACACCACTTGCCAGAATATGAAAGCTCTTTCCTAAATTTGTCATTTTTTTTTACTCTACTAATTCTGAGCAAAATGAAGTATTGACATTTCAATATCATACCACTTGTCACCATATGAAAGCACTTTCCTAACTTTCTTGTTATTTTGTTTTTCATTTGTGTTCTACTAATTCTGAACAAAATGACGCATTGACATTTCAATATCACACCACTTGCCACAATATGAAAGCTCTTTCCTAAATTTGTCATTTTTTTTTTTATTTTTACTCTACTAATTCTGAACAAAATGAAGTATTGACATTTCAATATCATACCACTTGTCACCATATAAAAGCACTTTCCTAACTTTCTTGTTATTTTGTTTTTCATTTGTGTTCTACTAATTCTGAACAAAATGACGTATTGACATTTCAATATCACACCACTTGTCACTGTATGAAAGCACTTTCCAAAATTTCTTGCCATTTTTTTCATTTGTACTCTACTAATTCTGAACAAAACGACGTATTGACATTTCAATATCACACCACTTGTTACTATATGAAAGCACTTTCCTAACTTTCTTGTTATTTTTTTTCATTTGTGTTCTACTAACTCTGAACAAAATGACGTATTGACATTTCAATATCACACCACTTGTTACTATATGAAAGCACTTTTCTAACTTTCTTGTTATTTTTTTTTCATTTGTGTTCTACTAATTCTAAACAAAATGACGTATTGACATTTCAATAGCACACCACTTGTCACTGTATGAAAGCACTTTCCAAAATTTCTTGTCATTTTTGTCATTTGTACTCTACTAATTCTGAACAAAATGACGTATTGACATTTCAATATCACACCACTTGTCACTGTATGAAAGCACTTTCCAAAATTTCTTGCCATTTTTTTCATTTGTACTCTACTAATTCTGAACAAAACGACGTATTGACATTTCAATATCACACCACTTGTTACTATATGAAAGCACTTTCCTAACTTTCTTGTTATTTTTTTTCATTTGTGTTCTACTAATTCTAAACAAAATGACGTATTGACATTTCAATAGCACACCACTTGTCACTGTATGAAAGCACTTTCCAAAATTTCTTGTCATTTTTGTCATTTGTACTCTACTAATTCTGAACAAAATGACGTATTGACATTTCAATATCACACCACTTGTCACTATATGAAAGCACTTTCCTAACTTTCTTGTTATTTTTTTTTTCATTTGTGTTCTACTAACTCTGAACAAAATGACGTATTGACATTTCAATATCACACCACTTGCCACAATATAAAAGCTCTTTCCTAAATTTTCTTGTTATTTTCTTTATTTTTACTCTACTAATTCTGAACAAAATGACGTATTTACATTTCAATATCACACCACTTGCCAGTATGTGAAAGCTCTTTCCTAAATTTTCTTGTTATTTTTTTTATTTGTACTCTACTAATTCTGAACAAAATGACGTATTTACATTTCAATATATCTTTAACTTTTATTATGTCAGTAAATCTGTTCAAATAATACATAGTAAATGGTAATTAGAAGTAAATATAAAGGAAAGTATTATGATGAGATTAAAAAATTCGACTCTTGGATCTGATGGATCTATGCATTTTGAGCATCCCTTATTTTTTTTTTTTATTATTATTATTTTTTTAATCAAATGGTCAGGCACTTGACTTTTATCTTTCGCCTATATATCGGGCAGAAACGTGAACCATTTAGCAATCCTGGGACGTTGCCCCAGGCGCACCAGAGAGGGGCAGAACACACTGCGCCCAACAACACAACATCCATGCCTTACGTAGGACTCGAACCCACAACGCGGCGGCGAACTATCGCTTGGAAACCAATCACCAATGTTTAACCAATGTTTAACCTTTTCCTACTCAATAGTGCTGTTTATGTAACGAAATTCTTTCTTTCCTTCATTACCACCTCCAGTGTATTGCATTTTAACCAATTTTTAGCTTTTCCTACTCAATAGTGCCTTTATGTAACGAAATTGTTTCTTTCCTTCATTATTGCTTCCAGTGTATTGAATTTTAGCCAAATTTTAGCCAAATTTTAGCCTTTCCTACTCAGTAGTATCGTTATGTAACGAAATCGTTTCTTTCCTTCACTAACACCTTCAGTGTATTGCATTTTAACCAATTTACAAAATTGATGGAAGTTGCTACTAAATTAATAAAAAACGTAAGTTTCAAATACAAATACGCACGAGCATTAACTAACTTATAAAACATGTTTTAACTTTCATAATAATCGTTGCTTCAAAAGTAAAAACTTCGTCTTGCCAACTATTTCTAACTAATACCCTATGGCAAATATCGCAAAAGCAGCATTCATTAAAGGAAGGAGACATGCAAAAAGAAATTGCCTATTTAACTCTATCGGGGATTAAAACCTGTTCTGATTATCCAAAGACATTATCCAAAGATAATATTCTGCTTTTGTCAGCTGAAATGCAAGCAAACTAAGGAAATTCTGAAAACGTCATTTCAAAGACATCGACCGTGAAATAATAAAAAATCGAGAAAGTCATTTCTTTGAAACATAATGAAAGATCTCATTTAAGAGGTTTGGTTCCCCCCAAGTTTTATTTTGGGTAGATTTCTGACGAGGTTAATGAAAACATTTGGGTGAGAAAAACTACTATCAAAGTGAGAAAGAGCAGAAAATCCGTCAGCCTAAAATGCACTGAATAATAGATCAAAAGCATTTTTAGAACGAATTTCGAAAGAAAAAGAATCAGGGTGTTCGTAATCTATATAAACAAGAAAAAACAATCATGCATAAAGCATTGATTATGAAACGCTTTCTAACTGAAATGCAATTTTATTTAAATATCTTTAAAATGCGATGCATTCAGCACTGATGTATTTTAAATTATCACAGTTCTACAGTAATTTATTATAGTTGAAAACTTGAAACTTCATCGAAAAAAATGAACTTTATTCAAATGACGTCATCGAAATATAAATCGTCTGGCTTTCTATGTAAAAGCAAAAAATATTTAATTCACATAACTTTTATTCCAGACTCCAGAGCTACATAATTTTACTTGGAAAAAATTCAGCAATTCTTATATAACTCATCTTAGAGGCACTTGTTTGCATTTTGCATCCATTAAAATTAGGCTTCATTGTAGAAATAATCAAAGTTTGATGATCATTTAAGCTCAAAAATATTGTTAATTGCGTTGGCACAGAATATAGATCCATAGAAAATACGCAAAAAGGACGGATGCAACACTAAATACAAATTTAAAAAAAACTTTAAAAATCACGATTTAACACTTTGAAAAAAAAAGATAAATAGATGCCATATGTTATTTTAAAGTGGATCACGTGATCTCTTGATATAATATGGGTGTAATTATTATTTTAATTTTTATTTAAAAAACTACCCAACATATTTTGCTGAAATTTTTTACATATATTTTATGGGATAATTTAAATATTTTCTAAAACTTTCGAAGCAATTTGTGAATTTTAATTTCGCTTAAAAAATGTTTGAAAATTAGGTCCCATAGGGTTCAATCTATTTCACTTTTTTAATCCGGGTTCAATCCAACACTAAGTGGGTGATATTTTTCATTTACATTTCCATATATCCCACAAACCGTCTCATTCTTGTGGTTATCGTTCAGATAATCTAAAGCATGTATATTTCGATATAGTATTTGAAAATCTATAATGATAAAATAGGATATCTATATTTCATCAATGTCATTTGCAGCAAAAAATCTAATCAACGTACAGCCCTGAAATTTGGTAAAATGATGCCTCGGTTATTGAGAAGAAGCACTTCGAAGCGATTTTTTTTTAATCCAATTCGTTTTTTAGTTATTTTATGTTAAAGAGCAATTTTGAGCGATTTTCACACAAATCGGCGCTTTGGCAATCGAAAATATTATCGCAAAGCGTCCATCTTAACACCATCGGAAAAAAACATTTTCGTGAATATTTAAAAATATACTTTTCGTATTCTGAAAACGTAATCTATAATAACGAAAGAAGGAGGTCTGTCTGTTTGCTCATCTATGTCTTCTGTAGAAGAAAATCTAAGCGACGTGCAGTCATGAAATGTGTTCATTTCATTCGCGAGAACGAAACAAGTCTCCGGATGTTCTCAGAAATCGTGACACCACAACATGGTTTTTATCTTTTGTTCTAAACGGGTATTCTTTGTTTTTTGATAATTCCCTGTGACTGGGAGTTCCTGTGACTTGCGAAATGGTTTGTTTGGTTTTAAATATAAAATGCTTTCAATAAGAAAATACACGTTGTGCGAAGGGTAAGGAAAACTTGATCAACGTATATAAGAACAAATCAAATGATAATGCAGCACACAGCTGTTTCGAGAATACTTTGGATCCCCTTCGTCAGTGCAAGAGAACCAACAAACGCTTTGTGGAATACTTTGTTCAATTTTTTAATCTGTTTTCTCGATGTGATGTGTTCTGAAAGCAACGTAATATCACGATATTCAAAAATGCAAAAAAGTTTTCACTTTGTCTGATTATTGTGTGAGATTACAGTACTATCTTATGCGGTCGTGTTACCTCAGCGGGCAAACGCGAATTTAGAAACTTGTATTCAGGATGCATTACGCCTGTTTGGCGGAGAAAAAGGTGTATCCACGCATAGAGCGATTACGTCTTGGAAAAATTGAATGAGTGAATGCGATTAATCTGGGCAGCGACTCGTGCGTCCACGCAGCGAGCGGCTACGCCTTTGAAAAATTGAATGAGTGAATGCAATTAATCTGTGCAGCTGCACGTGCGTCGATGTATCTGGTGACTACGCCTTTGAAATATTGAATGAGTGAATACAATTTATCTGGGTAAAGGCACGTGCGTCCAAGCATCGGGCGACTACGCATTTGAAAAATTGAATGAGTGAATGCAATTAATCTGGGCAGTTGACACGTGCGTCCACACATCGGACGACTACGCCTTTAAAGAATTGAATGAGTGAATGCAATTAATCTGGGCAGCTGCACGTGCGTCGAAGCATCTGGCGACTACACCTTTGAAATATTGAATGAGTGAATGCAATTAATCTGGGCAGTTGCACGTGCGTCCACACATCGGACGACTACGCCTTTAAAGAATTGAATGAGTGAATGCAATTAATCTGGACAGCTGCACGTGCGTCGAAGCATCTGCGTCCACACTTCGGACGACTACGCCTTTAAAGAATTGAATGAGTGAATGCAATTAATCTGGGCAGCTGCACGTGCGTCGAGACATCTGGCGACTACACCTTTGAAATATTGAATGAGTGAATGCAATTAATCTGTGCAGAGGCACGTGAGTCCACGCATCGGGCGACTACACATTTGAAGAATTGAATGAGTGAATGCAATTAATCTGGGCAGCTGCACGTGCGTCGAAGCATCTGGCGACTACGCCTTTGAAATATTGAATGAGTGAATGCAATTTATCTGGGCAGAGGCACGTGAGTCCACGCATCGGGCGACTACACATTTGAAGAATTGAATGAGTGAATGCAATTAATCTGGGCAGCTGCACGTGCGTCGAAGCATCTGGCGACTACGCCTTTGAAATATTGAATGAGTAAATGCAATTTATCTGGGCAGAGGCACGTGCGTCCACGCATCGGGCGACTACGCCTTTGAAGAATTGAATGAGTGAATGCAATTAATCTGGGCAGCGGCACTTACGTCCACTCATCGGGCGACTACTCCTTTGAAAAATTGAATCAGTGATTGCAATTAATCTTTGTTTTAAATTCCGACCAATGTCGAGCACATTTTCTAGTAAATAAATAAATATGCAGGAATTATCCTGCAAATTTGGTTTAAAAATCATTGGAAAAAAACATTCTTCGATCTTTACAATGGTGTCAAGTTGGAAACTGGGTTAATATTTTGGAACGCTAAGGAACCGATGTGTGTGAAAATTGCTCAACGTTTCACTTCAATATAAAATAATTAAAACACTAACTTGAATTCAAAAAAAAATAATAACTCAACGTGGTCTGTCGTCCGGTGAGTTTAGCTAACCCCGTCCTAAGCTTAGATGTTCCGATATAGAAGATACACATACATACACATATAGACATACATGCATATTATTTTATTATGTAAGAAGTAATTTTTATACTAAACCTGATCGAGGATTACTATTCTAATCGTATATTGCCTAAAAATTGTATTCCTTTCCTTTTCCTTTTCATAGTTAGAAGAGAAGCAAGTTCGGAATTCTGAAAACGTACTTTCAACGAACTCAACCGAAAGATAAAGTAAAATAATTAAAAGAATACTTTGGAACATAATGAAAGTTCTCATTTAAGACCTTTTATTTTTGTCCACGTTTCATTTCAGAAGGATTTCTAGCGAGAATAATGAAGACGATTGGGTGAGAATAATGAAGACGATTGGGTGAAAATAATGAAGACAATTGGGTGAGACAACGTTCGACGATATAAAAAAACAAAATCGTTCAGCTTGAATTACATTCAACGAATCAAAAGCATTTTTAAAAAATAATTTTGAAAAAAAGTTGAAGCCTGCTCGCTGATCTCTAAATGGGCATTTTGAAATGTATGTGTTAATAAGAAACTCCGTTTGCTTCCGAAGAAATAGCTCATTAGCACTCATGCTTTTGTAGCAGACATTCGAATACTTCCTCTTTAATCCTAATGATCTAAGTATTCATGGTATTGTTTAAGAGTTCAAATGACTCTTAAACTCATTCATATAAAATAATCAAAATCTTAAGAAATCAAAATTTTAAATTTCTTTAGAAATATATATGATACCTTTGGACAAATTCTGATCATTTCAAAGTAATCGAGATAAAAATTTCGAATAATTACTCCAGTTGAAATAATATATATATATATATATATATATATATATATATATATATATATATATATATATATATATATATATATATATATATATATATATATATATATATATATATATATATATATATGTGTGTGTGTGTGTGTGTACAGGGTGGCCATAAAATAACTTTCCCTGTTTCGAGGCATCTGCAGCTAAAACTAATGAACGAAATGAAACCAAATTTCAAACACAGACTGTGGAAGGCATGGGGAGATGAATTCCTTAAAAAACAATTTAGTACCAAAAGTCGCCGATAGAGGAGATTCTGTCGCTACTGTCACGTACGCACTAGGAAATGTGCATATCTAGATAGATTATGCAAATTCCTTAGCGCGTACGCGACAGCATCGCCACTCATTCCTTTTAAAAGGGAAGAGCTGACGTTCAGTCAGTTAGAAGTTCCTTGAGTGACTGTTGATTTGTGCTTAATATGCGTCCTACTTTATCTCAACGTGCTTTACTTGCAAAGCTGTTCTACACTCGACAGTGTAATGCCGTGGTCGCTCTTAGGGAATTTAGAAGGCTTCATAACGTTGTGTGGTGTTGGTGGCGTACCAAACCTGATTGTCTTGAAATAGAACATAACACGGGCTATTACAAACATCCAAACTGACAGTTTACACGCAGCAGTAGAGAACGTCATACACCGGATGCAATATGTTGTGCACAGGGAAGGTCAGCATATAGAAAATGTTGCATGTGGTCCAGGGGATCCTAATGTTGATGAATAGAAGATTATTTTCTGCGAGTTTCATAAATTCATTCATAACTGTATGGTATGTTCATTTTATATTACTGAAACATTATTGAAATTCTGCATACTTCATTTTGCGTGTGTTCATTGTAATTATTCACTTGTTTTTGGTTCCGACAGCGCCAAAATCTCCTCTATCGGCGACTTTTGGTACTAATTTTGTTTTTGCGGAATGCATCTCCCCATGCCCACAGTCTGTATTTGAAATTTGATTTCATTTCGTTTACTAGTTTTAACTGCAGACGCCTCCAAAGAGGGAAAGTTATTTTATAGCCACCCTGTATATATATATATATATATATATATATATACATATTTGTGTGGGTAGGTGGGTGGGGGTGTTTGTACATAAACAATAATACAATGAAACCTCTATTGAACACATTTGTCTAAATCGGAATTTATCATATCAATATCATTAAAAACTATATAACCTAATAGACATCTCTCTATGTTGGACAAATATTTTAGACCTGTGAGTATCTAATTTACTGGGGTTTCAACATTAACTCATGTTTTTGTGGAAGGCATTCGAATCCTTTCTCTTTAATCCGAATGATCTACGTATTCATGGTATTGTTTAAGGGATTAAATGACTCTCAAACTCTGTCATATAACTTAAGTCATCAAAATTTTCAATAATTACTCCAATTTAAATTGTGCGTGTGAACAATAATAAAATGAAAGAAAACATGTTTAGCTCTATAGAAGATTTAAAAATATTTACTGTATATAGCCCGAAGATAATATTACCTTCCAAATAAAAGTACAATCAAGCTAACGAAATTTGGAAAACGTGCTTTCAACGAACTTGACCGACAGACAAAGTGAAAAAAAATGAAAGCCTTTCCATTGAAGCTTAATGAAAGATCTCAGTTAAGACGTTTGACTTCCCCCTCCCCATCAAGTTTCTTTTTGGATGGATTTCAAACGAGAGTAATGAGGATATTTGGGTGAGACACCTTTCGAAGATAGAAAAGAGAAATCATTTATCCCAAATTATATTCAACTCAAATGTTCACAAACCTTTCTTGAAACTAGCTTCGTATGAAAGACTTAAAGAAATTCTCTGATCTTTAAAAAAAAAATCGATGCACTTTTTGGAATGTATGTTCGATGTTGTTTGGAAATTTCAGTTTATTTCTGGGGCGTATCTTATTAGATCTCGTATTTTTGCTATATTCATCAGAGATGAGTTTTTCCTCTAATGATCTGAGTATTCATAATATTTTTAAGAGAGTCCGAGAAAATACATAATTTGCTCCCAATCAATTCTGATTGCATAAAATGTTAGCATCTTTATCTCCAGAGTATCATGCATATGATAGCATCCAGTAACCTGTACCAGAATAGCCTCTAAATTTTCAAACGTGTTACATAAAAAATATTCTCCGTTTGCTTGATAAAATTATGTAACGCTCATAATACTAGGAGTCCAAATCTTAAAAGACTTGACTCCCTAGCATCATGAGAGTCCAATTCGACGACATTGCAGAGTCCACTTCGACAACATTACAGAGTCCACTTCGACAACATTGCAAAGTCCACTTCGACGGCATTGCAGCGTCCACTTCGACGCCATTGCAAAGTCCACTTCGACAACATTGCAAAGTCCACTTCGACGACAGTCCACTTCGACGGCATTGCAGCGTCCACTTCGACGACATTGCAAAGTGCACTTCGACAACATTACCGTGTCCACTTCGACAACATTACCGTGTCCACTTCGACAACATTACCGTGTCCACTTCGATGGCATTGCAGAGGCCACTTCGACGGCATTGTAGAGTCCACTTCAACGATAAGAGCTTGCAATCCCGTCCCAGTAGTTGATCGTCGGCTGGCCCAGTACAGTTCTATCTATTGCAGATCCTGAGAAATAGATGTTTTAAGCCAAATGTTTTCCAAAAGATAATACTATGGTAAAATTTTGCCACCAACAATCATCATGAAAGAAACCATGAAATCTGCGTAAGGAACAATATGTATTCATTACTTTCCGTACAATACATATTATAAAGTATTGTGAAGCAGCTCGAAATCCGACTCTCGTAATGGGATGGACCTACACGTTTTGAGCATCCTTGAATGAAAATCAACCATTTCTCAACGATGTCTGTGTACGAGTGTGTCTGTCTGTGAAGCTGTGGACACCATATCTCATGAATAAATTTAGATACTAGAATGAAATTTGGTCCAATTATTGCAATCATTAAGCGTCAGAGGTCCATTGATTTTGAGGATGGTAGAATAAAGGAAATCAATTTTTCAAAAAAAAAAAATTCCGATAATCTTAAAAAAAATTCCGATAATCAAAAAAAAATCAAAGATATATATATTTATGATTCAAGTTCCGAATTTCTTACAAAATATGCCATATTTCTGTACATATTTTCGTTTAAATGCGACATAATAAAAGAATCATAAAACATTTAAATATACTGACTCTAATCAATAAGTAAATTCTTCTAAGTATTTCTAAGTAATTTTAACCAGAAACAAAAGGACACCACTGTTTAGTAGTTATCTCCAGTTGTTCTCAAGATATTAGAAGAAAATTAGTTTTTGCAGGAAACGTGATGTCTTTCAAAACAATCAATCAAATTATATGAAACTTGGTACACTTATTTTGATTAATAACAACGAATTCAATTGATTTTCATCTAGATATGGATATAAGAAAACACTGACTTGCATTATTGTTATCCCACAATACGAAATTTGTTAATATGTAAAGGAAGTTACGTGTTGAACACATTCTATTTTTATCAAGTAGCCAAAAAAGTATGCGATAAAAATTTATAATTCATCATAAGTTTCTCTCACTATATGATACTTAATATTCCAATCATGAAAAATAGTTCCGTCTTATTTTAATTTTATATTAAGATCCAATTTATTTTTTAAAACAATACTCATAATTTAATAACTTACGTATTTAATCTATTTAATGTTACTGTTTATTGAGTGTCTTTATTTATGACACAAAAATTATCATTAAAAATGCTTTTTCTATATATCGTTTTTCGATAATGTCGATTTTATTTCATGAACTTCGACATATCAAAAGTATACTTCAAAATTCCATAAACTTAGAAGAGCGTGGCTTCTATTTTCTAACGTTATACCTATACAATGTAGCATTGTAACATATATTCATTCTCTAAATTTAATAATAGAAAGGCTGTACGTTTTGTAGCTGTCGGTCACTTGCCACTGACCAGTCAACGAGTTAAGTACTAAAGGCTCAAGCACGGCTCACATTACTGCGCCGTTCTATGAAGCTAAGGAGAACTCAAGCGTGATCCTGGGGTGTAAAAGGTTAAAATGGGGACCTTTGGGTTAAACGATTGGCTAAAATTACTCACCGTACACAATTTTTCATGTTTACTGTCACCGAACATGAAAGAGATTCTTGAGTTACAAGCAGAGAGGTATAAGCATATTTATAGTTCGCAGGTTTCGCTTTATGGAACATCGACTTTCCAGAAGAAAGAAGTCAAATAAATTCTACGGAGAAAATCTCTAAACATAAGATTCTGTCTAAAAGATAAATAAAATATTTATTGCAAATAATTAAATATTTATTAACTAAAATTTTAATGACATGGCATTAAAATTTTAGAAATTATTCGATTATCAATTAGGCATCTATGAATAATAAACCATTTTGCAATAATATAATTATACTGACGTTAATAAATGAATTTATATCAAAAACTCCATGAAGAAAATCCTTGAATGATGTTGACTAAATTCTAGCTAAATATTTATTAAATATATCAAATATATTTATTAAATTTTCAAATATTTAATTACTAGTGTTTAAAGAGCAAATATTTAAATTTTAGAAATTATTGAAGATTTAAGAAATAATTCTATTATCATTTAAGCATCTATGAATCATTCTTTTCACTCTACCATGATATTATTCTGCTGTAGTAAATTCCGTAAAGAACATTTCTAAACATAGGTCGTTATCTAAATTCGAGGTAAATATTTTTAAAATAATTAAATCTTAAATAACCAAAATATTTAATAACATTACATTTGAATTTTAGAAATTATTGAAGATTAAAGAAATTATTCAATTATCAATTAAAAATACGGCCTGCAGAAGAATTTTGAAATTAAATTGAATTCCGTTGGTTTATGAAAATTGAACAACTCTGATTTAATATTGGTGATATCAGGAATTGATTTAATCAACTTTTACAATATTTTAATTCAAACTGACAAAAATTTTTAGAACTTCCATTATATTCACAAGGAAAATATCTGCTGCTTGTAGAATGCAACTTTTTGAGTGTTTTTTTTTTTTTTTTTTTATTATATATATATATATATAAACATGTATACTATCAAGAAGTACAAAAATTGCATTCCATTATATTGCATGTGTTCTTTAAATTTGGGAATTTAAAATGAGACAAACTATGAGTCCAAATCAAAAATACTTTAATTAAAAATATCGTATTACTAAGATTTATTCATTGCCAATACATATTAAAACTAAAAATTCACTCAAAACAAATACACTTAAACACTTTAGAGAAAAAGAAAATCTAGAGACTCCTTGCTAATATATTACCAAAACTGCAAACTGTTTTCATTGCAGTCACCCAATACCAAATTTGGCCTCACATTTTTCACCGGAAGAACTCAAAACAGATTTTATTTGTTGCGAAGCAAGTTTGTTTCTTCATGAAAAATGCGTTGCTCCTTAAATTGAAGCGCCAAAGAGCCAAAACTATAATAGCACATTCCATCGGTCATGAGAAGGAAACAATCTATCGGAAAACAATCTAGAATTCCATTTTGGAACGTGTTTTCATGTGTGGCATGAATTAGGGAAGCTAAAAAAAGGTGGCAACTATACAATCTTCCACTTTTTCCAGCTGAAGAACGTGTATCAAGAAAATAAATTATATTACTTTATTTATATTAGAGATGAATCGGAAAAGAATAACGTTATTTGTATCCGCTTTGGGGATACTAATGTTCTTCAAAAATTTTTTCATTTTATTCAGTTCTTCAAAAATATTTTCATTAGAGTGATTGTTAGCAAGAAACATTTCTTTAAAAATTACATTAACTCTAAATGCATACACGCAATGTAATTAAATAGGTATGTAGGTGTAAATATATTTGTGAAAAGTATTAGCTGTTTTGTATTAATTTATTTAGCTTTATTAATTTATTTATTTATTTTTACATTTTTCCACAGAAAGATGCACTGCTTTAGATCATATTACAGAGCACGATTCGATTCTTTTCGTGACACCTGTGTGTATTATTTTTCAGAAAATATTTTATTATCATTGGGAGCCTCATACATCACTTGTCCTAAACCACGGGACTACCGTGCCGGGCAGTTGACCCCAAATAAATAGCGGTATCTGATGACTGTGCTTTTGTGGCCCCTAAATTAACAATGCCAGTTTATGTGTTATGTTAAATAATGTCCAGACACACTCAAAACGTTATAGCATACAATACAGAGAAAGCGACTTGAGCTGCTGACTTACGATATTTTCAACAGTAAAGATATTGTACATTGAAAATGTTCGTAGATTTTTCCTAGTAAAAAAAAACTGATGGTCTCGATACAAGCGGTTTACACACGGAATGATCCGAAATGTGAAAAAGTTTGAAAAATATCGACATTTCACTTATTTATCTATACGATAAAATATTTACCATAGCATCTAACGATTTACAATGCATACGTTTTTACAGATCATGCATATAAAAGCCTTTAAGTTGTCAGTATGTATAATCACGTACCCATATAGAAAAATTACCACATTCAAGTCATGAATTGCATGAACCTACAACTATTTGTACAAATTTCCCTATTACTCCAATCACTTCATTAGAACTCTTACAAATGCCTTAACTTAATCCCCATACTCTTTTCCCAACGGGATGTGCGAAAATAGTTCTAGCAGTAATTAGGTTTTAATATGGTTTAGAAATGCCTAATCCTCTCTCAAACTTGTTTCAGAGAGGATCTCATTATTAGGTTTGCTACCACTGATTCTCGATGTAATGATTCTCTAGAAATACTTTCAACTTCCTTTTAGCTGAGAATGCATCACGAAATTAAATGGACATATGTCAAAGATCTCATATGTGTTCACTGCTAACCCAATTACGCTGCAGGAATGAACTGTCAATAATGTGAACATAAGATAAAATTCGGGCAAATTCTGTATTAATTTTTGGTAGCAGAAATTTCACCATACTCTTTGCTTTTGAAAAGTCAACCGGCTGGTCATCCCGGTTATGACTGTATACTCAGGCTGCTGTATACTCAGGCTGATGGTCGTAGCCATTCTGGATCAAAACTGAGCTCCGAGCTGACTTGGCGGGAAAATGGCTCCTTTTACGTAGGCGTTATCGCTAGTTTGGCGCTTTTGCATTTATTCCACATCGGCGAGGCCGATTAATGATGACAATTTACGGTATTGAATAAACATCGTCACTGTTATTATGGTTAGTGAATTTTAGAGTATAAATTAATGTTTGTAATATCTACTCATAGTAGGTCGAAAGTGAAAAATAGAGAGGACGGTCGGAAACTTTATATTTAGAGAAAATAATAATAGGAAAATAAGTTTTTTTAAAGCAAAATTGTACAACTCAGCTGCATTTTATTTACATAGAATTTTTGCATGGCATACTTGTATACTTTTAATTATCATAAATTAAAATAAATGTTTCTGTCAGTGTTTTCATGATGCTTTATGTGGATAATCTATGTGATATCTTGGTTATTTTCCTTTGAAAATTTGACTGCATTTAATTTACTGTTTTGGGCACTCCCATCTTGTGCACTTTTTATAAAGTAAAGCATATTCACATCCTATGAATATCTTAAGTGACGCCTAGTCCGCCCAGTCATTTTATAAATGAGCCTTACATTATGTTAATCTATGTAGGCACGATAAAAAATTACCAGCAAAAAAGCAGTATTTACTGAATTGGTGTATTAAATATTATATTGATTTAAAGCAGCAGTGAATTTAAAAAATTTGGCACCCCCCCCCCCCTCCCCCTTAACATTTGATTTCCCTTCCTTGTGAATATTTCATATCTTTCCCACTCTAGAAAATCGGGTGGCCGCCCCCTTAACGCTTGCCCCCCCCCCCACACACACACACTCACACACACTCGAATGGTGTCTGAGCCCCCCCCCCCCCCCACACACACACACTTTGGGTGTATCTGAGAGATAGACAGACACACGCACAGACATACGCATAAAACAGCCTATTTGTGTTCTAGAGTGCCCAAAACGTATAGATCCCATCGAAAACTCGAGTTCCAAATTTCGACCCCATTCAAATATTTTCCCTGTACATTACCATGTATTGTAGGGAACGTAAAATAGATCCTCCCCTTCCAATTTTATCTGTCCTTTCCGAAAGCTCTCCGAAACTTTCAGCCATATAACAAGATTTCTAGGACAAAATATGGCATCCAATTCCAAAATGTGCCATCATTTCACACGCGTCCCATCCCATATCGTCCCAGACGTAGCTTTTCTCCGGCATTCCCTGCTTTGCGATTATTTATTCCTCTACCACAAAACGCAGCTTTTTGTTAGTGGTCATCCACACAGAGCTCTCTCTCCGCTTAAGCTTCTTTGTGAGGCTGAAGCAGATTTATCCTCGGGTGGGGGGGGAATTGGTCACAGAACGCGAGGGTGAATATACAGTTAATTTACCAAAGGGTGACTCATGTTATAGGGTACTATATCTCTGGACTCCGGGCCACCAAATTTATTTTTATACCTCGGGATTTTAGCAATAAATGATGAAAATCCCCTTGTCTGGATCTCCAACTGGTTCCCTCGACCCCCATGCAAATCGGATCCTTATTGGTCACCGCAGTTGTTTTGGGAGGGTCGGGAGGAAAACTTAGCACGTGTTTGCAACATCCAATTTGGTGGAGTTTTTTTATACATGTAATCTTCTGTGCACTCCATCTGTGACAAGTGAAATGTTGTCTATGAACTTGAACGTGTCAATTATTCAGTGGTAGTTTCATACACGAAAATTTTTGCATTAGCAGAAAATTTTAAAAATCAAGAATTCAGTGGAGTTTTGATAAGGGAAAATGCAATGGTACTAATGTAAGGCTTTTCCTTCTATGAATAAGTAAAATCCGTAACCTTGCTAACAATCAATGATGAACTGGTTTACAATGTAAAATACAGAGCAAATTAAAATAAATAAGCATACGTGCGTTTTGGAAATCAACTGGATTTCCTTCTCCGGGCGCTTATTTGAGTGTTCGGGTCCAGACTTGCTTTGAAGATGGATATCCCGTTGACTTTCAAAACTTACGTATGTTTATTTATCTTAATTCTCGCTGCATTTTATGTAGCAAGCCAGTTCACTTTTTTAATATGACTAGTGTATTTGAGAATACGTGGACGTAAAAGGAAATCAGATCACAATCTGTTTCTAGGAGGTGGGGGTTAACCCAGTGATTAGTGTAATGGATCAAATTCATCATCATAATATCCATCCTTATTGGTGTCAACCTTGCCCACCTGGATACTATTGAGACTCCAAGCTTTTAACACAAAATCTATGAACATTATTCTAAAAATGTATTTCCATAGCATAAAACATTACCTCTCTATAATTAGTGATTAAAAACTAATAAAGCTGAATAACCAATAATAAACAGCAAAAGTTACACTTACTTTACCTTCCTCCGAGAGGTTGGTGGTAGGGGAAGGAGGGTACGGTCCCTGTGGATGCCTCCCCCACTGGATTTCGGTCTAAATTGGGTGGCACTTCCCGGCCGTCCAAGCGGTTATCTTACACCTTTCTGGTAGGTCGGACGGTCTGGGTCTCAACAACAACTTACTTTACCTTCCGGCCGTCCAAACAGTTACCTTACATGATGAAAATTTCAAGAAATCTACATCGGAATAGAAGAAAACGCGGTATGCGTGTGTAATAGGGTTATAGAAGAAGAAAACAATGCAAAACAAGGATAATAACGACTTTTATTATCCAAAGAAGAGGGTTGAAAGAAAAAGGGTCACAATACGAGTGTCAACCTCAGTGAAACAGAATGCTTAAAACAATGTGATGCTGCAGTTTAATACGGTGTGTGGGAATCTTGGGCAACCACGCATGCTGTACAACGATTTTCCATACTTTCGATTAGGGTTTACGGGAGCAGTTTTTCACGGAGAGCAGTTTTCAATCCCGGAACGGAGCTGGGTGGGTAGCGGAGGGCTGCACGATATCTCCCGAGCATAACCCACACATGCGCTATGGGATTCAGATCAGGAGAGTTGGTAGACCACTGCATGTGCTACATATCTTCAGTTTGAAGGAAGTCGTCGACCAAGGCCGCACGGTGAGGAGTCGCGTTATCAGCCATGAATATGAAATCAGGACCAACAGCACCTCGAAACAATCGAAGGGTAGGCTCAAGGACTTCGTCTCTGTATCTTTGATCGGTAACCGACCCCGTGTCAAAGATGTGGAGGTCTGTGCGGCCGTCCGTCATGATGCCTGTTCAGACCATGACTCCCCTAAACGGAAAACGATGTCTTTCCGTGATGTTTTCCGGGTGAAAACACGTTACACGTTCTCTCCAGATCGTGGTACGACGAGAATCTGTTTGCAGGCTAAACCTGGACTCAACGCTGAACATGACATTGCCCCACTGTTGTCCACTCCACTGCCGATGTTCCAAACTCCACTGTGAACGCACGCGTTCCTGTGCAGAAGGCAGGGGGGTGCAACCTGCTGGTTATCTGGTATAGAGACCAACGTGTCTGAGTCTCCTGCAAACAGTTTGTCTCGAAACAGTGACTCCTGTGGCGGCTGTCAGGGATGAACCCAGTTGTCTGGCAGAACGGTTCCTCTAACGTCGAGCAGTTATCACCAAACATCGGTCTTGCCGAGCAGTTATTATCCTTGACCGACCTGGTACTTGTCGTCGAGTAACATCTCCAGTGGTTTGGAACCTCTGCCACAGTCTGGAGATCACACACTGAGGCACATTCAGAATTCGAGACGCTTCGGTTTGGTATCGACCGGATTCCAGCATTCCAATAAATCGTCCATTCAAAAAAATGTCCAATTGTTATCTTTGTAATATCTTTCGCCCTTTTTTATTGTTAACAGCGCTCCGTACCACAGCAATTGCGAAATTCTGCCTCAACGGGCCATGCGGCTCGAAGCCGTTTTATACACGGATGCTTTGCGCATGTCGACGCTGTCTAAACTGTTTTGCATATGCACAATGATTTACTTTCGTCCCACGATTCTCCACAAGTGATTGTGAACTATTGTATCCATATTAACTCCGAATTTTTTGCATTTTACAAATTATGCTTAACTTTTGGACATGAGTGTGTATGTGTATGTATGTATATATATATATATATATATATATATATATATATAGCATCCCTGAACACAAATCGAACCTTTTAAAGTAGGTTGTGTGTGTGTGTGTGTGTGTGTGTCAGTGAAATCTCACGAACGAATGGAGAGTTTCGAACAGAATTTACAATCAATGATTAGTGGAAGCTAGTTAATTTTAAAAGCAGTCGAATGTACAGAAGACTCCCCCCCCCCCCCAAGTTTTCAGATGAAATTTTAAAAAAATCATCAGTAAATCAGCACTTTCAATAATATTACGTAAATAATCATTTCTTATGCAAATTTTCATTAGAAAACAATTGACATAAACTTTAGAACGCAAACATGAACCTTTCTCAAGACAGCGCACATGTTTTAAATAAATGTATTAAAAACATCACATAAAATTAAAAAAAAGGACTAACTATTGTGAAATATGTTCACTTTCATGTGTAATATTACGCGATAATTTTTCTGATATTATTCTTGGAGATCTAGTTTGCTCC